>JADDOH010000167.1:0-46987 GCA_016648135.1 Agrypnia vestita | reverse complement strand
GTGTTATCGAAAACTTTCATCCTGGTTTCAACTTCTTTCATGCATGACTTAAAAGACGTCTGATCAGTCATCAAATGATGATGCACTAAACTTTCGTATTAAACCATCAATATTATCGGTGTCCAAAATGATGTTCCACAAATTAATGAAAAACTGACAACAGACATGTTCTGCAGAGCGTAATGACAATAGTTGTTATTTTAAAAAATCTCATGAACTATCGACTGCAAAAATATAATCGTAAAATGCCTAATTCCCTTTGCTCCACATTTAGCACTGATAATTAACTGTCTATGGTGATGGCATAACCTTGAGTCGTTCAAAGGCAGCTTTCTCCAATGCTTCTCTATGGTCGGGGTGAGCGATGCTAATAAGCCCGTGTGCTCTCTGCCTTAAAGATTTACCAAACAATTGGGTGTAGCCATATTCAGTGCAGACGTAGTGAACATGAGCGCGAGTTGTCACAACTCCAGCACCTGAAAGATAAAAATTATGATTAAGTACTGTTTATTACTTGTAAAATTCAGTACACATACATAAATTTGTGCACACGTCTTAAACAAATGTGTTCAACCGATGCATACTTCCAGTGATCACTTTTGGCTACGAAACATAAGACTCGGCAATGTATGGACAGCCTACTTTTATTTTCACTGACACAAAATTATACAATGTAATATGACGACATTATTGATAATATTGTCAACTGTGGTGCACAAGTACCCAACTGTAGAAAGCAGGTTTCAATGTACTTATGTGCTCCTAGAACTGTATTATTTCATATATGTACATATTTGCAAACACATATTTTTTACACATATTTTTTTTACACTTCTGTGGCTCATTTCATTATATGTGCGTGCGTATTTAAGTTCACAATAAGCAAATAAAAAAATCATATTTTAATGGGACGGCAAAACCTACCGTGCTTGAGTAAAGGAACAATCTTGGACTCTCCTCTGGCTGTGGACGAGGGAAGAGCGATGATGGGTTTTCCGAGGCCATCAAATCCTTCAGCAGCTCCGCGGATGAAGTCTACCTGACCGCCGAAACCAGAATACATCCGGGTACCTATTAACAGAATACAGTAAATATAAAAACTTGAATAGAAGTAAGCCAAACTCGAATCAAAACATTAGTATTTATGTATTAACATTATTTATAGAGATGTAACACGCTTAGTCCACAATATTTTGCAGATAGTCTTGCCTAAATTATGAGTCGAAAATGTTCAAGTAACAATGTCCAAATATCAATAGTTATATCAAAATAATTACTAAATAATAACATAAAATGTGATCAGTCCTTTCATCTTTTGATGAAGCTAGTTTACAGAAAGTATCCCAATTATAATAATTTCGTTGTCTGTCTGTTTGTCTGTCTGTCCCCGTAGCTTCATGTAACGTCCGCAAGTTTTTTTTTTTTAATAAAATAAATAATTATTCCTTAAGAACCGACATGAAAAAGTACTGTCTTTTTGACGGGTAACAGCTGGTTAATTAATAATTCAAAAATATTACCAATGGAGTCGGAGCTGACTTGTCCAGTAAGGTCCACCTCGATGCAGGAGTTGATGGCTGTCATTTTAGGGTTCTTGGCGACCACACCCACATTGTTCACGTAGTTGACTTCCAACATTTCTAGGGAAGGAACCATCATTCTTTGTTATAAAAGATGTTTTTTTTTATCATTTTTCTTATTTTTACATATCAGACCCACAAAACACCACTGTAGGTGCATCAATATCTATATAAATTGTAAATTATAGACACCAGAATACATACATATGAATTAAATACGTAAATCTTAAAAACTCAAATCAACAATAATATAAAACAACACAAAATTACCAAAATCAAAATAAGTCTCTTCTATTTAATAACATTTTCATCAATTCTGTCTTTTGACCTTTTTCATTAATGTCCTTTTTAACATGCCATGGAATTTTATTAAATATTTTTGGTATGACATATTTCAGTGTTCTTTGTCCATACTTACTTTTGACCTTCAGTATTCGTAGTCCTTCTTTAACCGTAAATCTGGTACTACGTTTATAAACCAGTCTATGCTTATATGTCCCATCTTCATGATGTGTATTGTGTAATTAATTTGTACCACGAGATAGCATTAATGGGCATAAAGCCTTCCTTCTTGAAGAGTTCATGTATATCTTTAGTAGCACTTTCTTTATTTATTAATTTAATTAAAATAATTATAGCCGTAAATTATTAACATAAAAATGAGAATTGTGAAGATATTTGGCCACTGTGGAAAAACATGTAACAAGAGGCTAGTGATGGTCGAAGTGTTATTTAAACTGGTTATTTTCGGTACAGTTATTTAGGATTTGTATCTGATTGTGCCGATGATTGGTAACTAAGATATAACTGTTGTATAGTACCGATGGCTGCCTGTCAAATTGCGAAAAATTAGTTGCCTTTCATGGATGCAATCAGTTACAAATCTCAAAAAATGGTTGGTGTGTCACCGGTTAAAATACCTTACTAAAAGGGACTTGATCCAAGTTAAATTCAACAAGGGGCTATTACATTATATTTTGAATAGTCTATTTTTTTCAATAAATAAAACTAGCAGTTAAACCATCGGCTATCGCCGATTGCTTACTGCTAGGCCCTGCGGGCGACTGTGTTGGGCGCCGCACAGCCTTTAGTGACTGCTACGCTGCTATAGTAGTGGTTGCTGGACTTAAATCCAACGCTGTTGCTGTTACCAGGAGTTCCTCAAAGCAGCTGTTGGGACCATTATTATTCAAAATTTATATCAACGATTTTGGCAATTGTTTTTTAATCCCTCAAACCATCCTGTATGCAGACGACATGAAATTTTTTTCACCTATAAACTCAATCGAGGACTGTCAGAAGCTGCTGATGATCTGAATCATTTGTATTGCAATGCCCACTGTCTGAAATGGAATTAATGTCTCTAAATGCTCTGTTGTGCGCTTAACATAAATAAAAACGTTCTCATCCATGAATATTCAATCAATTATCAGCCGCCATCTACCGAATTTGTAAGCAAGGTGGAGTCATACTCAATAGTAAATTGAATTTCAACAAGCCTATCGTCCACATGGTCATAAACAGTTCAAAGATCTTCAAGACACTATATTTCTCATATGTTCATAGTATTCTGGAATATCTTTCTCAGGTATGGAGCCCAGGCTACGCAGAATCGAAAGTGTTCAACACAGATTCCTAAAGAAACTTAACTTTCGTTCTTTTCGATCTGACATTGAAAAGTTCTTGCCGTAGAAAGGTAGCGGACTCTGTAACATTATTTAAAATCGCACACAACCTAGTTGAAAGTCATCATTTCATATTCCAAATCGCAACAGCAGTCAGTCACCGACTTTTCATCTCCCTCTCTGAAAGACCAACTTTAAGCAAAACATCTACAGATCCACAAATTCATTTAACTTAATTACAACAACATTGATATTTTCAACTTGACTATTTGGGATATAAAACGAAAATTAATTTCAAAACCGCGACCAAACTAGTTCACTCAATTTATGTTCCAATCTTTCGTTCCTTTATTTTAACCCTAGGTCGCACTCCACCCCCCCAACAATTACCTTATATTGTGACACAATAATCAGTGGAAATTTCATAATTGGCATAGTTAACTATTTTTTTATATGCGTGTTAATTTTAACATTTGCTGTCAACTTCCCCAATGATAAATAAATAAATTATATAGAATATAGAAAGCTCAGAAAACAAATACACAATCATTTGAATAATCAAACTAATAAATAAACACAATTAATGTGTTGAATAAATATCTTTGCAATAACTTGAAGGTCTCACCAATGAAGGGGTTATTGTCCACAAAGTCGTAGAGGGCCTTGGTTCCGATAAGGAAAGAGCCCACCATACGCCCGCGGTGGATGGTCTTCTTGTTGTTGGTGATGCACCCGCGGTTCACCAAGTCGATCACACCCCCGCTAAACATTTCCGAATGGATCCCGAGGTCCTTGTGGTTCTTTAGTGCGGCCAGCACTGCGTCGGGGATGCTACCGATACCTGGATAATATCACAAATTGGTTACCATAAAATAACAAATGTCATAGACGAAAACGTAGCAGTCGTGCTGTTAGGCATGCATGTAGGCTGTTTTTATGCCTACGCAGAGTGGAAAAAGAACAAGTTTTAGTTAATATTAGGGGGACCGGAAAGTAATCAAAATTTTCAGACATACTTTTCTATAGTCATTCTACATCGAGAGATGTTGCAGAAAACACATATTTTTTGTTACTAGTGGATTATGAGGTTTGTGAATTTAGTGTTTTTCTTTGGAATACTTTTTATTGTTATTTATAAACAATGTCAAAGCCAACGAGTGATGGATAACATTTGCGTCATTGCATGCTGTTTTTGTTTGACCAGGAAATTGAAGAACAATGAAGTGACGAAAAAATACTGTTTCGTACAGATATTTTGAAACTGAGTAAATGTCCATGGGCGATTAGAAATCCTCAACGGGAGTTTAGGTATTCTACTCTAGCAACTACCAGCTTTGTTGGAACGGGAGGTATTTGTCCGTAGAACTTGGAGCTCCTTCGCATTTATCATTGTGGAGAGGGGACCACGGGTAACCTCTCTCAGGAGTCGGACTTGACGGAACCTTCCTACACGTTCTTGTAAGGTTAGACTTTTGTTTTATTCATTATTTATTACTTTCAATGTCCTGACTACATTCTCTAACATACCACCTCTCGTGATAAAACCTTTTTGACTTATCACGGTTGTGATGATGATGTAATGAAGTTATTCGTGGAGGCAAACTATCACAAAATTATTGACTAAGTTTGTTAATATAAATAGTACGGGAGTGCCTTCATCCATCGATAAAATTAACAAACATAGAATTTTTTTCTTCATAAATCGTCACTAACCACTCTAGAGCAGCAGCAAAGAACTGTCTGTGTATTTCTCTTGACAAATATGAAACAGACGCTTTTTGTGGTGAATTGTACAACAATCCTACATGAAAAAGACCAGCCTTTTCGGGCAAGGTAGCTGTCCCTACCCGTAGACCATCACTCACAATAAAAAAAGTGCTTCTCTGTGTATGGTAAAATATCACTGAAATTATTAGTTTTCAATTGCTAAAACCCAATGAGACAACCAATGCTGCAGTAGCCAACAATTAGAGAGAATGAAACAAGAACTCGGATAAAATGAAGTTTTGATGAATAAAAAAAAAATACTCCAATAAGACGACACGCGGCGTCATTCTGCAAAATTGACTCAGGAAAAGATAATAAAGCTTGGATTTGATCTTCTACCGCACCCACCATATTCACCGGATAGTCCCCGTCAGATTATCGCTTATTTCGATCCATAGATCACTATGTGATAAAAAATGTATTACTTTTGGTCATTTACAGGGTTATTTGGAAAACATTAATAACCTCGCAGGACTATATTCCTGCCTTGATTGTGAGTGGAAAATGTTCAAGCTATCATGGCCTAATATCAATAGTTATGGAGATATGCGACATCAAAGTTTGCATTTTTTTTCCAATATTTCTGACTTGTCTTCTTCTTTTATATAGAGCCAATGGTAGTGCTAATGAGAGAGAAATATATATTTTTGAATGAGTCATACGAAACCTCTCAGCTATTGACCTATATTTATGGAAAATTTTCAGAGACTTGAAGTTCAATTTCCAATTTGATTTTAGTTAAATCTATCACAAAGGTGGCCAAAATTTAATCTCCGCTCCGGAGACTAATAGTAATACATTCCTTGAGCTTTAGCCCAAAAGTGACTTATGATCGGTAAAGTCAGCATGTCGCAGACATACTCTTCTCCCACTCATAGTTGATAGTGGACTACACTGCCAAAACAATTGTTCAATTATTTAGAAAAAAATTAATTATAGATACCAAAAAAATTTGATGTTTGATTTTTATAGTATTGATTAACAATGGAGATCTATAAAATGAATTCTGTCTCTATTAAAAAAAAAAAAAAAAGTCGGAGACACATATTGAAAAAAAATTTCTAACTTTGATGTCGCTTATCTCCTTAACTATTGACATTTCACCCAAAGTATAAAGAATATTTTCTATTCAAAATCGAATGAAGATGACTCCCCTGCAGTTTTTGCTACTAGCTATTAGACACCGTGTATAATGGTACATTTTATTTGTATTAACTAAAATATATTAGAACATAACTTTGTTATTTCCTGTATTACAAGGGAATGAGAGAAAAATGTAAGAATTTTTATCTAAAAATGTTAGCTGCTGCTTCAAGGTCGCAATATGGCAAAAATTAAATTAGATGGATTCAGCAATAGGAGACTCGCAGACTGACAGTCAGCAGCCTGCCGAGATGAGGACTTACCCATTTGCAGAGTGGCGCCGTCATCGACCAGGTTTTCCCCAATGACTTTTCCAATCTGCATTTCCACAGCGGTGGCCGGCTTGCCTCCGTGCTCTGGGAGAGGTATGTCCACCTTTACGGCATAATCCAGATGGGAAACATGCACAATGCCATCGCCAAATGTGCGGGGCATGTTGGGATTCACCTGACCTGAAAATAAATTTTTTTTTGGACATAACTATTTTAATTAAAATCTTTGCATAAACTAATTGGAGTAACTTCATGTCTACTGGTTTCTATACTACTGTATCATTGTCAGGTTGGACGGATACTAACTTTTATAAGAAGCAGAAAGGGGCGGAGACCTACCCTATCCCGGAACTGTTATGAAAGTGTCTACTTCCTTACCAGTTCCTCTCAGCAAATCATCCCGTGAGTTTATTTATTATTGATCAGTTTATTCCTTCAACTTTCCATCCATTTCTGTTGGGTTTCGAGTTTATTTAATAAAATGAATAATGTACATATCATCAACAATCTAACAAAAAGAAAACAATACCTTGATATCTTATAATGCGTGTACGTGCTACTAGATAGCCCGACAGAGAAGCAGTTAAGGCGACCATAGTATTCACAGCCACTCCCAGAAGGGGAGAAAGGACGTCACAGATATATTTTGGTCCCGCTACCGCAACCATGGACCAGTAGAAATTCTCTCTGTCCAGGTCACAACAAACCACAGGAGAGCGTCATAGAGATTACTCTCTCAGCTCTCCCCGGCAGCCGGTCTTCCTAACATCAGACCCATACTCTAACGAACTTTCGGAAAAGTCTGAGATTTCTTTCACAGCTCAGGATACTAAGATATCAATTATCCATTTTGGTAAACAGGTTTTTTTTTTTAAATTTAAATCTGTATCATAATTTATATAAATAACTTTGTAAACACCACTTTTTAATTGAAATAAATTCAACATGTTTCGAAGCCAATGGTTTCTTCGTCAGGAAAACAAAAAAAAAAATTTTTTTTTTTTTTTGTTATCCTGACAATGAAGCCATTGGCTTCGAAACATGTTGAATTTATTTCAATAAAAAAAGTGGTGTTTACAAAGTTATTTTATATAAATTATAATTATGTCACCACAAAATAATTTTGCTATATTTGAAGAAGTTAAATCTGTATCATTTATATAAAAAAATTCATTTAAATGAGGGCGGGGCCACAGTTATGGTGGGATTGGCCGCTTTGGTAGGAAAGACGCACTGTCCCGCGAGATTACCTTGGCATATAATATTGTTGTATAGTACTGAATAAACTCGTGAGTAGATTCCGGCGTTTTAATTACAAAACTGGAATCCCACAGCAGAAGACAGCAAACATCATAATTTTAAAAACAGGTTTTTGAAACCTAATAGGAACAATAATTCTAGGTGATGTGTATTTCAATTAACAGCGTGCTCATATAGATAATGAACAGATTGTTTTACCTATGATTATTTTGGAATTCATCATGCCAGCTCTCACACAGTCCACAGAGGTTCCCAAACTGCAATAGCCGTGAGCGTCTGGTGGGGAGACCTAAAACCACAAACATAAATAAATCGAAAATATTATTTAATAAATAATATAAGAGACGATTTAAATTTTTTTTTTTTATTGAAACTTAAACAAATTATAATATTTGAGACGTGACATGTTAAATGTTTACCTGAATGAGAGCAATGTCAGGCTGGATGATTTTCCTGTAGAACAGAAGAGGGATTTCGTGAAGGAAGATCGGAATGGTATCTCCTCGGCCGTCAGCTACGGCTTTCCGGACATTACCGCCCATAAACATGGAGAGGGACCTGAAAATATATTTTTCATCAGCACTGAGTTGGATTGATATTTACCAACAAAATCTCATGCACTCTTACAAAAAATTAATATTTGTTTGTTATCATTGTTATAAAAGAAATCATATGTATTTATCGATTAAATAAATTTAAAAAAAAAATACCTATGCCTAGTACCCTATTTCATGGCGGATAACAAGTCATCAAAACAGAGAAACCTTTGCAATATTACATCCGAGAAATGTAGATTGAAATATCACATACAGCTACTGACATGTGTCTGCACATTAGTCCCACTTATAAGAAAATTCCAGCAAGTTGGCACTGTAGGATGTAGAGTTCGTTGTCGAGAGTATGAGATTTATGAATGTTCTAATTAGCATAAAATTTTTTTTTTCGTGATATAATAAATTATCAAATCAATATTATATCAGAACTTTTAGAAGATAACTAAATTAAACCTTTAGACGGTGATGGCAGTACAAAAGAAAACATAAGCATAATTAGCTGCTGTTCAGTTAACTAGATTTAGTGAAAAATAGCATTTTCTATTTGAGAACGTAGTTACTATGGTGATGACTTTGTTTAGAATTATGTTACTAATAATAATAATAGTTAAAGTATCTTATTTCAAAGACTAGTATTCATATCTGAATGGCATTCAAGACACTTGGACAAAGTTCAAACATCTGAAATGCTATTAATAGACAAATTACTCGAGCCCATATCAATTGAGAAATCATCCAACTTATCCCTTTATACTTGACCCATTTAAAGTTTGTCTTCAAACACACGGGCACATTATTATAGCACGTGAAGCAATGAACTGGTACGCATCAGTTTAGATCAATTCTTTACTGGCTCGAGATCATATTTTTTTGTGTGAAAAATTAGCAACTAAAGATGGAAGCCGCGGGGCTTACGGCCTGTCGTTGGGAGGTTTTAGAGTCCTTTACACCATGGCTAAGTTCACCATTTCTTTCATTCCCCCTTAGAGTGTCATTTTTATTAGTGTATTTTATGCATGTTCAGAGGCGTTAGGAGCCCTTAGAGTATTTTGTTCTGCGTAGCCAGTAATGATATGATAATTGCCGCCTTTGTCACTCTTTCCACTCCAGAATCCATTCACCTGTGATCTATTTAATCCTCGAGAAAGCTGTAAACCGACTCGGCTGGCAGCCTTCTCGGTACCACCTCCACTGCATAAAGTTTTGTGCAGCATATTCGATTTGGAAAAAAAAAAATTTATGGAAGCAATCAGAAAAAAAAAACTCCTTAATTTTTTAAAATGATCCCAGATGCCTATATAATTTTATTACTGTTTCAGTAATCATCTGAAGATGCATATTTTAAATCTGATTCAGTCAGAATTTCTATTACATAATGTGAAAATACATTTACCTGTCAAGATAAACTTTTAGTACAAGCTCATACATAGATTAACAGCTGGAGAAGTTTTTATGAGATTCAAGATAAAGAAAGGTGCCAATAGCTTAAATGTGACAGTAATGGACTTATTATGAGTGTTGATAATTATAAATATGCTTGATAATGGAAAAAACTTTTCTTTCTTTATTTTACATCTACATAAATATGTACAATTTCAAATCTCTGCATTTTTGAAAGAACTTTTGACACAAATATATGGAATATGTATGACATAATATCAGTAAAATTTTAAATTGTATTCTCCAGCACTAATGTGCAGAATATTAGTAATTGATTTCTTTATTCAACAGTATTATTTCAAAAGGAAAAATTTGAAGCATATCAAAAATTTGAAGAATAGAAAAAGAATTTTGGTATAGATAAGATTCACCAGCAGTTATAGCACCAATAGTATATTAACATATTTCATGTACAATTTGTTCTAATTTTAATGATATTATTATTATTAACTAGAAGTCAATAATACTGGAAAATTAGTAATTTTTATTTATAACTTTAATCCGTTTATAAAATACAGAGCTGTTAAAGTTTGTTTTATATTCTTATGCAAAAAGGACGAATGGACGTAAGGAAATTGTATATACAGGATTTTGATAAACATGACGTTTCATTTTTTCATACTGGGTGTGCATTGAATATCTGATATTTATAATTTACACAATATTCCTCAATAGATAATTTAAAAATGGATGGTACAAAATATTGGTAAGAACTGTGCAAAACCTGACGCATCCAAGTGTGATGAATTTCAAAGTCTAAAAATGAACGAGCTTGTGTAAGATGTTCAGAGTATGGTGTCATATACGCACATATAAAAAATGTCATACCTGAAGATGCCCTCGCAGTCGGGATCGGTATAGGCAGCCTTACCCTCCGTGTGCATGTGGCAAACGGTGATGTCCTTCAAGCCTGCGGACTTCCCCTGGAGGGTCATGGCCTCCAGGAGGTGGATGGGCGTGGCAGCCGCTCCCTGAGCGAACACCGTCTGACCTACAATAAACAACACATTTTATAATAATTAAATGTGTTCATGAAAAATAACAATTTAAACATAACAAATCATAGTTGTGTTCTCTATCTACCAAGAACCCTCTTCTCATTCTTCTATACAACATAAGACGAGACAGAGAGCCCGTTCAAACAAAACAGGTTCAGAGTACATTTTAAAAATGTATTATTTAACAATGGTGTGTATATTTATAATATATATATTGAATTGAATTATACTTTGTTAGTATAAGTACTTTTGTCATCAGACATCCTCCGCATCTTCTAAATTCACGCATCGTCTACCATAAAGCTTCTTAACCAGTTTATGCGTACAAACTATATGATGCACATGCTTAAAGCCTGAACACTATCTCTAACCTGTATCCCGTACACGGCGGCAAATAATAGAGATCATAAAAATAGCCGGGATGTACTTCGTCTACTACAGGTAGAAACAACCTTCAAAACTGTTTTTTTAAATAGGTTTGCTGCTAGTTTGTTGCTACTTTTCAGGTTCAGAAAAAACAAATTTAAGATATCTGAAGAGATATCTTTTCAGGGATTTATGGATATAAAAGATAGAGATACCCATCCAAATCTCTTTTCCATATCTCTTAACCCGATCAGTGCCACTGCCGCGTAAACGCGCGAAACTTTGCATGTCCCGTCAGGCCAGTGCCGCGTTACCGCGCGGGAATTTTTCCATGTAAATGCGCACAACAACAAACGATTTTTAACACGTCACCAATTTTAAATCGTACTGGCATCTATAGACAACGATCCTAAGCAGTTACCATATTTTTAAAACCACCAAATCTCGTAAAATTAGTGATTTATGAAAGTGTTCCATCTGACAGTTCTCAGAGTTCGCTAGGGTCGCCGCTTGCAAAGTTTTTTGGCTGAGAAACGGGGAATCCTGCAATACTTCAATTTAAAACTGCGCGTTTGGCTTGATTTTGTTCCCAATTATTGACAATATTCGTCGGTTTTTTCGCCATTTTCGTATTTTTAATGCAATTTGAGTGAATATAACAATCTTGTGCGTCTATAAAATTATTTTATCTTTATTTTAGCGAGATTCAACTGAATTCTTTGTTTCTCTCTTTTTCCGTACTCAAGTTTGATTTTGTTCACGATTATTTAAAATATCAGTGGGTTTATTTCGCCGTATTCCTGTATATAGTGCAATGTGAGTGAGTATATCTATCTAGTGTGTCTATGAAATTAATATTTTCTTTGTACACGTTGTGTTCAAATTATTGTGTTAATTTTTTGTTATAATACATGCGGCAACGGACTTATTTATTTATTGCAAACGCCGTGCGCGTGTGTGTATACGGAGCGGCAACTCGTAGCACAAGACGCGTCGGCTCGCGGCGAGCAGGTACAAACCTCGCTCGCATCGAGCCACGCGGCGCAGCGCCCGCGATCTATATACACCACATTTTTATCTTTTTTCGCCAGATTCGCGTGAATTTTTTGTTTCTCTGTTTTTTTATAAAACATTTTTTATATTTCTTTTTGTGACATTACAATGGCTGACATATTATGATGATGAGATTGTTGGACAAACCGCCGAATCTGATGAGAGTGATGTGGAATTCGAATTGCCAGAGTTTTTTGAGCCGGATGAAAATGAAAATAATGTGCCTGACGAAATAGAAAATATTGCCTCTACTAGTGACGTCGATAGTACCTAGACCACTATTTCATTGGGATAGCGATCCTTTCGTGCCTCAAAGGACAATTTTGATTCATGTTTTGATTCATTCAATGCTATGAGTTGAACCGTATTTTGAAATATACCACACGCAGGAAGAATTCACTACATAATAGTAAGATATTAAAGGTGTAACATTAAAAAACAGGTAAAAAAAAACAAAAAAAGTGAAATTGTGACAACCCTGTTGTATATTTTGCGGAATGAATTTATTTTGCTTTTGCTTCAAAAAACTCCGTCATAAATTCGAAAAACATAATTCTTTGGTAAGTTTTTACACTTTTTCATCATATTATGTCTATTTTTATTGTTTTTTATTTACTTTATTTTACGGAAAAATGTCTGGCCTATAGGTGTCCCCCATAGTAAATATGGCTGGCAGTTAAAAGGTTAATACCTCTTAAGGTGGAATACCTACCTAGACATTTCGATAAAATCGATTTTTAAATTGCATTTTCTTAAAGCTTGATGTCTTAAGAATATCTGGTGAAAATCTCAAGCAAAAATTAAAAAAATAACTAAGTTATAGCTGATAATAGTGGCATCTCTTTGTTGATTACGCGCTGCACTGCACGGCGCCGCGATACACGCAGGTAACTGCCAGTCGGGCTCTTTCATAATAGAACTGTAAGACGTGTTTCTATTATGTTTGTGAAGAGTGCTCGATGATATGGGAATTCTAAGCAAGATGGAGGACTTATATTATGGACCTGAGAATCGATGATTTTATGTAAGTTGAAAGATTTCGCGATTTATTCGTTGCTCAATTTTCAAAAGGGTTTTACTCGTGTTTTGAAAATCGGTGACCAAAATATCTCGGCAACCATTGAACCGATCAACTTAAAATTCTAGTGGTTATTCTATACATAATTATCTAGTCTTTGTCGTAGGATTTTTTTATGTGAGTTAGTTATTTTTTATCGGCATAATAAACCCGTATTTTTCCCTAAAAAATGCTTTTTTCGATTTTAAATTCGAACGCCCGCCATTTTGTCAAAAATTTATATTTTCAAAAACTCCTATGTCAAACACTAAATTAGTGTCAATTTTAATACTTTTTTTTTTTTTAATTCCGATGATTACATATGAAATGGGAGTGGTCACCACGGAGGACCTTTTTTTTCCGCAGTCGACAAAACCCAAAAATTTTCCACCAATGTTGAATATTTTTTTATAAAAAAATTAAACATATTCTTAAAAGTATGTACTTTCATGTAGAAATTATACCATTATCATAATTTATATAGGTTTTCTTAAAAAAATTCACAAAAATTGACTTTTCTCGCGCTTCGTAGGTAGGTATTCCCCCTTAATACTTAATAATCCCTCATAACCCTTTTCCCACAAATAATTATTTTAATAATGATACTCGAAACTCCTTCCCTATCTACCCCTGTAATATCTACTTTCTTTAATCCATATTTTATATTTATATATGCATTACTTCATAAATTTTAAAAATACATGTACAATGATGTATTTTGTTTTATATTTGTAATATTTTGATCTGACTATATTCTAAGCTGCTCATCTCGGCACAGGTTCATCCTAGTGAGATGAGTGGCTCTTTTTCTAACCTGCGTGTTTTATGTTCAAGATAAATAAATATTTTTAAAAAAATTGGCATCTAACACTCTGATCGGCTCATCCCGGTGTGCCATCAGGCGGTGTAGTGCTGCCGGTGAGTCTGTTGGCATGCAGCAACTTAATCACTTGAAACTAATTAATCCCATAGCTCTGCCTTCTATATCTGTGGTTATTCATTAAGAATGTCTAAAGCATGCACTTACATTAAATTGAAATAATTTAAAAAGAAATTTTAAAAAAAAAGAGCTCGGCACATCCCCCACCCAGAGCCTACAACGATTTGTTCACCGACATTGACATCTATCATGTGTCTCTATACCTGTCTTTATGATTTAAGCACATGACTTTGTCAACAAAGATAATGGTCATACAAAAGTAATGACTATTAGAAACCTGGTAATTTTTTTATCAGTATCTACACATTATACAATCCGCCGTTTAAAAAAGTAACCCATAAATACCAAGTTATTATTATACTCCCTTTCTTTGTAAAATATAACAACAATTAAAGACGAATTAAAACATATAACATAACACTAAACTTACAGTAATTTAATATATTTCTAAAATGTCAGATGTTTTGATCCTTGATAAGACACTTCATGCTTTGAAGATTAAACTCTAAAAACATTTGTCAGTCAATTTAGATTTTCGACATTCGTACCTATTATGAATACCGACGGAGTAATTCAAATTTAGAAAATATTCGCAGCCGTAATCAAACTTTTCTAATGATTCCAATTTGAAAAAACCAATAAAATTTCTAAAAATCTGAAATTATACTATAATTATTAATTTTTTCTAACGAAAATTTGATAGATCTTCTTGATCATCGCCACGAGTCTACTTGCCAAGTTTCAGCTCGATTAGATCACGGGAAAAGGGTCAAAAATTGATCCAAAGTTTTTGTTGACGGCAAGCCGGCAAGCAAGCAGACGCCATGAGTTAATATAAAGGGAGTAAAAATATTAAGATTCGTCTTTTATATCTACAGAACAATTATTGATGACAAATGAAAGTCAAGAAAATTTTGTACTTTGTATCCTCACACATACATATGTTACTTGAAATATTTTAGTGTAATCTGCTTATAAACAAGTGAGTAAGACTGACATACGAAATACACCAAGGGTCAAAGTACAATATGAGATAATAATTGAAGCTAATATTGACAATAATTTATCATTACTCCTTTAGAAATAAATTAAGTAAACAATTTGCTGGGTTGAAATCAGGGTTTGAAAAAATCCGATTTTTATAGTAAAAATAAAAAAATCGGATTTTTTGATATATATCAAAAATTGGATATATATCCAAACTTTTTTTACTCCTTTTTTGCACACGTCGATTGATACAAACTTGAAATAATTAGGAAATTTATTTTGTACATTGAATTATTATGTTGCTCTATCTAATGTAGTGTCATGGGTGTTTGTTTCTTTGTGTGAAATAAAAAATGGATTACATATATGAAAAAAATTAAAAAACAACCGTAGCACTTTTTAAAACACAACTAGCGCCATCTAGTATTGACCGCAGATATTAAAAAAAAAACATAGAATTTTAAAAAATAAAACTAATGCCATCTGTTAACAACCGCAGAAAGCTTTTTTGGATATATATCAATAATAAAAATCAAGCCATAAATATCGTGATATATATCATGATATATATCCGCGGATATATATCTTCGAACCCTGGTTAAAATGAAGGATATATCCCATTGAAGTGTAACAGAGATAAATACAAAAAACCTGTCACTACTCAACCTGTCACTGGAATCTATAAAACCTACATCTTATTGGAAATAAGCTCTTAAACATCCGTATTCTGAACTAAGCAATATTGCTATTTCCTGTATCGTGACAGTTATTGTAGATGTAACATTGTGACGCCGTTTTTTTGACGTTTTATGTTTGACAGGTTTGAAATTAATGAATTCAATCAACTAGAAAGCTAACTTAAGGTTTGTTTACGCGTTCGAGCTTTCTGATTGATTGAATTCATTAATTTCAAACGTGTCAAACTTAAAACATCGAAATTGGCGGCAATAAAATGTTATACATACCTGTCAAGATTAGGATAAAGATTTGACATCTCAATATTGCTATTTTCAGAATAGCACAGAAAAACAATTACCACCTCAGATTTCCTTTTATATATATGTGTATAAATAAATATTTAATTGTTTGTTGCGATTGCCAGATTCAAAAAATAACCAAATCATATGAAAAAATGTTAAAGAATAGAGTTCTACAAATTCTATATAAAATATAATATATTTAAATATTATTTAAGGGGGAACTTAAGACATTTTGAAAAAATCGATTTTCAAATTTTTGCATTAAGACTGGTGAAAATTTCAAGCTAAAATTCAAAAAAATAACAAAGTTATAGCTGATAATAGTGGCATCTCTTTGTTTATATTCATATACAAAACGCGTTTTAATAGAAACTATGTTTTGAAAATCGGTGACCAAAATATCTCGGCAACCACTGAACCAATCAACTTGAAATTTCTAGTGGTTATTCTATACACAATTATCTACCCTTTGTCGTTTTTACATATTCTTAAAAGTAAGTATGTACCCATAATTTATATAGGTTTTCTTGAAAAAAATCACAAAAATTGCCCATTTCACGCTTCGTAGGTAGGTTTTCCTCCTTAAGTTGTAAAAATACTGTATACACGTTATTTAATATTCGAGTCACTTCAAGATTATTTTTATATTTTCTGCAGGCAAGCATATTTTTGATGTTTAGAAAGGTTAAGATTAAGAGAATTATACATAATATATTAACCTCCTCAGATTCAGTGTCGCCTACAGGAGACGTAGATCGACAATTGGATAAAATCTCTCAGATCTATGTTTGGCACTGCATCCTTTTACAAATTAGTTAAGCTCACCATCAATGGATGTTAAAAGTGCTATGTTGATTACAAAATTTGAAATATTTTAAGAAATGTAATAATTTTATTGTTAAAGCTGAATCAATGAACCGATTATGATTATTCTTTGAGTCCAAAGAGGTTATAGTTGCTTCAAAAACGCCATATGCTTGTTGCTATTTCTAATTTAAAAAATAACCAACTTGTATGAAAGAATGTTAAAAAACCTAACCCATAAAAACCAAGTTTTTATTGTACTCCCTTTCTCATTAACTAGTGGAAACTGGTTTGGCGCTTAACCTACGCGTTGGGCTTCGGTCGGGCGACGCTACGAAATGGAGTAATAAAAAATTTCGAAAAATCCAAAATTATACTATTATCAGGTTCCGTGTCTACCAGATGCGTCGGAATCGCCATACAACTTACTGAGTTGTATGAAAAAACCATTAAAAATTTGAAAAATCCAAAATTATACTATAACTTTTTTTTTTAACGAAAATTTGACAGATCTTCATGTTTGTCACCAAGAGTCTGCTTGCAATGTTTCAGCTCGATTGGATCACGGGAAAAGGGTTAAAAATCGATCCAAAGTTTTTTCGTCAAGCAAACAAACAAGCAGACGCCTCGAGTTAAAAGAAAGGAAGTAAAAAGAAGGACCAAGTAGCGTGCAATGGGCGACAGCCGATCGCTTAACTGCTAGTAGTTTATAATTTTCATATTTCATTTGTACCACATTATCAAACGTAAATTCAGTGTTTCGGATGACAAAAAATTTCATAACATAATATTTTACATTCATCGAAACCAAACTTCAGATGTTATTTTTTCAGATTTAAAATTATCATTAATATAAAATTTTCCATGAAATAGTCTACTTAAAAAAAATGTGTGTTTGCTTGCGTGGCGTGCGCAGTTATCATAGGTCTGTCAGCTGACCCGACTGCAAGGTTGGATACAATACGGTCATTATGTACTATACATTAATAATACAAATTGTAATTGATCAATTCAAGCTAATTTCGTATGTACATATGCTGTATTCATCGGGAAAGCATACAGGGCTGTGTTGATCAAATAATGTTTGCTGTATATCGATCACAATGGAAATGTTCACATTTTCCTAAACATCATAATAAAAAATTTCAAATGTAAATAAGAGTTCAAAATAATGTTCCTATTTTATATTCTTCCAGTACAAACTTTTTTGAGGAGCTAATTAATTTATTCAAATAAATTTTCAAATTCATTAACATAGAAAATGTTTATTCAGTGGGTCCCCCTGATGCCGCCCGCCCGTTTACTCATAAATGCTTTTGTGGTGTCACGTGTGGACTACTGTAACAGCATTTATGCTGGACTTCCAAAATTCCAGCTGGATAGACTACAGCCAATTCTTAATGCGGCAGCAAGAATAGTATACGGAGCATTGTGATAGGGGCGCGAGAGGGTATTTTTGTTCTCTGGTATTTTTTGTTTTTAATGGCTTTATTTTTATTTAAGGGGTCACCACCAATATTTAAATATTGGGGTATCTAAATATTGGAATATACATATATTTCGGGAAGCAGAGAATAAAAAGAAGAATTTGGAATATACTTACAAGATTTATTTAATTTTTGAATACAACGATTTTTAACAATACTTTTTAATAAAAACTTAAGACTAGTTATAAAACACTGGATGAACGGGGTCTACGAGGAGAGTGTTAGAAATCGCGTCTCTCCCTCTATTTATAGACATTTGCGAATGCTTCCAGAATATTCTCCCAAAAAAGGTATAGGGCTGTGCTGTCTGCGGCTTCCGACATGATCGATATCTTTCGATGAGAATATCGAAAAATATCGATCCAAGCCTCAGACTACAGCATCAAAATTCTCGCATATAACATCCTTTTTGCGTGAACTACATTGGCTTCGTTTTCCTCAAAGAGTTGAGTTTAAGTTGTGTTGGTTAATGTAAAAGGCGACACATAATATGGCGCCTTCAAGAACTCTGCATCCCAGACGACTTAAAAAGTAGACGCCAAACTCTGAGGTCAGCTAGTACTTCAGCTGCAGGAAGGGTTGTAGAACTGACCATCCACTACCAGAAGACTAAGTTTAGTGAACGGGCATTTGTAGTGGCAGGCCCAAAGGCGTGGAACTCTCTTCCCTCCATAATACGGAACAGTGCATCAGAAACAGTTTTTAAAAAAAGACTTAAAACGCACCTTTTCGTAATATCCTTTCCATTAAATTAAATACTAGTATAGGACTAAACGATGTTAGTGTAAAGCGTCCTTGAGGTGTTTTTTTTTTTACAAAAATGGCGCTATAGAAATTATCAATTTTTATTATTATTTGTCCCCAGAACTCTTTCTTTTACGTTGTGTTTTAATTTTACTGGCGGTCTACTATCTTAGCTACCCCTCAAATAGACTGTGGTGTCAAATTGTCAAAATATACGTATAACAGTGGCGTGCAGCACATACAAGCAAAAAAGCTGTGCATTAGTAAAGATTCTGGAAAACAAATACTAATTAAATAATTCTCATCTTAAGAAAAAGTTGATTTAAAATTTTAGCCGTAATTCGTCCTACGCCTAGAAGTTTTATTTCTGATGTTTCTGTTTAACGTGACGTGTGTTTTTCCCAATTTTAAATTCTGGGAAGGAAGAAAGGGGATGCATGGTGGGATGATGACATAAAGGAATTAGTGAAAGAAAAAAGAAAAGCGTGGCTCCATCTTCTGACAGTGAGTGGAGATGAATACGCGGGGGCAAAAGATGTATACAATGCGTGTAAAAAAAGAGTGAAAGCAGGTGTGAAAGAAAGGAAAGAGCGGCTGAAAAGAGAGGAAGGTTTGAAAATGTCTAAGAATTTTGGGGAAAACATCAAATTTTTCTGGAAGGAGGTGAAAAAATCTCGATGTGGGACGGAAAGCAATAGTATGAAAGCTATTAAGTCAGCGAATGGAGAAATGTTAATGGATGAAGATAGAATAAAAGATAGATGGATGAACTATTTCCAGGAAACGTATGAGAGTGAGGAGGCTGTAATAGAGGAATCCGTCGATATTCTCACGGAGAGAAGTATGAATGACGAGAATGAAGTCAGCGAAATAAGTGTGGAAGAAATAAAGTGTGCAATAAAGCATATGAAGAATGGTAAGGCTGTGGGGTATGATAACGTTGCTGCCGAATATATCAAGGCTGGTGGCCCATCAGTAATTTCGTGGCTTCATACTCTATTTAATAAATGTTTGAAGGAGAGCCACACCCCTTTGGATTGGAGGAGAGCAGTTATCATGCCTCTCTACAAAGGTAAAGGGTCGAGATTGGAATGCGGGAACTACAGGGCAATCAGCCTTTTAAGCTCGGTCGGCAAACTTTATGGAAGAATTTTGATAGAAAGAGTAAGGTCGATGACGAAAGAAAAGGTATGGGACGTGCAAGGAGCCTTTGTGGGTGGAAGAGGATGCATGGATCAGATATTCTCTCTACGAGTGTTGACGGAAAAGTTTTTAGCGAAAAACCAAAAACTTTTCTGTGCATTTGTAGATCTGCAAAAAGCTTATGATAGGGTTATTAGAGGAAGGTTATGGAAGGTACTCTCTGATTACAAGGTGAACAGTAAACTTATAGACGCAGTTGCATCCCTTTACGAGGGGAGTACTGCGTGTGTAAGAATCAATGGATCTTTCACACCGTGGTTTGATATAACAAAAGGTGTCAAACAGGGTTGTGTAATGTCTCCATGGCTGTTCAACTTGTATATGGATAATTGTGTGAAAGAACTGGAATGTATGAATATAGGAGCGAAAATGAGTGATTTGATTGTATGCTGTTTACTGTACGCGGATGATGCGGTATTAATGGCAAATAGCGAACAAGACCTACAAAGTCTAGTTAGCAGGATGTATGATGTATGCAAGGAAAGTGACCTTATTATGAATGTAAAGAAGTCAAAAGTAATGGTATTCGAGAAGGAGGAAAGTAAGACAACGTGTGAAATACTAGTAGGCAATGAATGTTTGGAACAAGTAGATGAGTTTGTGTACTTGGGAAGTATGTTCGATAGAAGAGGGAATGTTGAGAAAGATATAGAGAGGAGAGTGACTGCCGGGAATAGGGTGAACGGTGCTTTGAATGCAATAATTTCTAATAGAAATATGTCTACCGAGGCAAAACTGGCGGTACATAATGGAGTTCTGGTACCGACACTAATGTATGGAAGTGAAGCCTGGAGCTGGCAGAAGAGGAACGAAAGTAGATTGAATGCAGTGGAGATGAGGTCCCTTAGACGTATGTGTGGTAAATCCATGTATGATAGAGTAAAGAATGAAGATATTAGGAAGGAATGTAAAGCTGATCGTAGCATAATACAGAGAATAAAAATAGGGTCGCTCAGGTGGTTTGGGCATGTTGAGCGAATGAATGAGGAAAGAATGGTAAGAAAGATATATGATGCAAGTGTTGACGGCGCCAGAAAAAGAGGGCGACCACGGAAGACGTGGCATGACCAGATTAACCAGATACTGGAAGATGGTCCTGTTAGAAGTCTGAACAACCGTCGAGCTTGCATGCGAAGATGTATGAATGTAGACGAAGCGAAAGTTGTATGTCAGGACAGAAGAGTATGGCGCTCTATCCTCTCTGCCTACCCCCTCGGGGAAACGGCGTGATGGTAAGTAAATTCTAGCCATCATTCATCCTACGGCTAGAAGTTTTATTTTACTTCATGTCAATTCTTAATTTATCTCACTTGTTTGCGCCCAACAAATTTGTTCTATAGATCTAGTCAAGTCGAAAAAAACTCATCCTGAACCGTGTATTTTTACTTAGCTCTATGTCTGCGACTCTTTTGTAATAGACAAGTAAATTTTTCTTGGAATAGCATGTTTCTTCGAAAGGTCTTATGCCAGGTGAGAATTACGCGCACATCATTTGCAGAAATGATATTTTTTACAAATTCCACCCAAAACCTATTTGTCATTTCTATGGTGAATGTAAATACCATATGCATCTCTATTCTGTGACCACCTATCATATCCAATGATATTGATGATATCATAAAATGTTTGATTTATTTTTGCGAAAAGACACGTATATCTGAAATTAGTTTTATTCCCGATTTAATCACATATAAATCCTCTTCGAAATATATTGAAAATTTTTGCCGTATTACCTATGTATAAAATATTTATTTAAGTATTTAGAAAATCTTGTTTACAATACTTCAGTTATTTTTGTGCATTGAATGAAGCTACTCAAAATAGTTCATTATATACAGTTAAAAAAAAAAAATGTATATACCCTTATATGCGTTATATATTTTTTTTAAATATATGTAGGTATATAGTCGGTCACAGCATAACCTAAGTTTACACCTACTGCACGCCACTGACGTATAATAAGAATGTTCTTAGGTTTTATATACATATAATGTCAATTTTTCATGATAGAATTTAATGCAGATATATATTAGGTTTCCATGGCTGTTCAGAATCTTCTGGTTTGTGTTTTCGGGGTATTATGCCTTGCCAGAAAATATACATATAATGTCAATTTTTCGTGATAGAATTTAATGCAGATAAATATTTCTTATACTTATTATTATATATATGTATTTAACATCAAATTTTAATTGTAATATCTAAATAATTTTGAAAAATATTTACCCATTTTAATTTAATAAAGAGTTTAAAATGAATATAAATCGATATTACATTTGCCGTTTGATTCCTCAGCGATGTGGTGATTGAATTAGGTTGGCGTAATGCGGGAGGCCGGGATTTGATTTTCCGCCAGGAAGATTTTTATTTTATTTACCTGAATTTATGAATATGTTTTCCAACCATAAAAACATATATGTGGGGAGGTATGATATATGTGACTGAGACATCTAACGTGTTTTTTTAAGCATCAAAAAATTGTAACACATCATTTGTAAGTATAAAATAGATGAAGATGAATATAAAAGAGATGAAGGAAACCCCTTCTTTGGATTTTATTAAACCTGTTAATCTAGAAATCATTCCATAAATCTATTCGATTTGAGATACCTAGTTTTTATACTACACTTAATATTATTTACAATTTATTTATCTTTAAGACACTTTTTATTATTTGTTTATTAATTTCTTATCATTAATTGTGTATTATGCAAAAACTCACATGTATTGATTTGCAATATATATTTATGCAAAATATGTAATTGTATGTAAAAAAAAATTTATTGAACTATTTACTTAGTGATTTGTCTGAATATTATTCTTAATTTATTTTATCATTATTAATTAACTGTAAAAAGTATATTGTGTAACTTACATCATATTCAAATGTTCACAAAATATTCATACTTTGTACTTTAATGTCACTCTAGGACCATCCATTAGGGTCATTAATGACCAGTTGACGGTCCGTTTGTTAAAAAAAAAAAAAAAATTGGGTACAGCGGAAGAATTGCTTCTCACGTATATTTAAGACACATTTATACTGCAGTTACAGTATTTATTCTTGCATAATGCATTATGTTGAAAAAATATAATGAATAAATATTATAGTAATCTTTTTTCTATCATAATGCTCGATATTTGTAGTAAAAGTACACATCATTAGCTATTTTAAAGCCATTTAAGCAAATAAAAGTATTTTTTCTCATTTAAAATGATTAAAAAGAGTAAATTATTTACAGAATGGTATCATGGCTGCATACGGGTATTTTCCGCACGATATGCCGAGGATTAAAAATGAAAACTGCTTGGCTAGCAGCGACCGAAACAACCTGGCGAGCGATATGTTTATATGATGTGTCAATATAAATCCATCGGTCCCTGATTCACTAACGCAACAAACTTAACCTTTGCTCAATGTGTAATTTGGAGCAGTCAATTATCTGCATAAATATATTTGATACTTATGGAAAGCAATCAGCTTTAGCGGATCTCTTGTGCAAAGTTCAGGGAAAAATAAATAATACAGTAAACCGAGATAAGCTTTAAACTTACACATTTCTAAGTTATTTTTGAGCCGGTTCCAATGCTGGTCACAACGCCCAGGCCTAGGTGGTTTTTGTAATGTATCAATAAGACATATTTTTCAATGTTTAAAGATGTGGAAAGAAAATCGAAAGATCATATTATAAATTCATAATATTAATTAATTATAAATAAAGAGTGATGGCTTACTGCAGTACGCACTAACACTACCAATTAACGCAAATAAATACCATTCTCAAAATAGATGCAAAATGTAAGATATTCAGTTTTTTTATTTTTTCACAAAATATTAAAAAGTTAGCTCCGCAAAGCGTCTTACTGGACGCTTGTCTTGTAGGTTCATTTTTACAAATTTTTATAAATTATATGAATAATAAAATTAAAATAGGTTCCTCCTTACTTTCGATTATCAAGCAATAAAATGAAGAAATAATAACAAAAGATAAATCTTTTTAGCCCAACATTAATAAGCATACAGGGTGTAGCTAGCAGCAAAAACTTCGGGAAAATCTTCTTCATTCAATTTTTAACATAAAATATTATTTACACTTTGAGTGAAATGTCAAGAGTAAAGGAGACAAACAACATCAAAGATTACTTTTTTTTCAGTATTTCTCACTTAGCTAAACATTAAAATTTTAGACCATAATGAAAGTAATTTATATCAAATATAAAAAATATGGAATGAATGTTGCATTGTGTCTAGCACCTAAGCCAGCTCATACAGGTTGTAAGCCCTGGGCCTTGTATTAATACAAGTCAAATAAAAACTAACAATGTCCACAGTAATGTGCAGTCAGGGTTGGCAGTGATCTGTCCGAGCTCTTTGAAGCGCTCCACGGGGTGAGACAAGGAGATGGATTGGCCTGCCTCTTATTCAACATAGCCTTAGAAAAAGTTACATTTGACATTCTGTGCAACTATTGGCCTACACTGATGATATCAACATGATTGCGAAAACTCCAGATGCCTTACGTAATGCCTTCATAAATCTTGAAAGTTCCGCCAAAAAAATATGGAATGAACGTTGCATTGTGTGTGGGTCTCATAGTAGACCAGCAGAATACCAATTACATAGCCGTAGCCCAACAAATCTCTCACGTGGAAGTCAAAATTTTGAATGGGTATCAAGATTTACATACCTAGGCTCCCTGATAACAGACAACAATAATGCTACAGAGATCCAGAAGCGTATAGTGAGCGCAAATCGATGTTTTTTTTTCGCCTACAAAATCAGATAAAATCCAGTCTGCTGTCCAGAAACACTAAGATATTAGTGTACAAAACACTTATTAGACCAGTGCTCACATACGCAGCTGAGACGTGGGTACTAACTAAGAGGAATGAGCGAGCACTGGACGTTTTTGAAAGGAAAATTTTGAGGCGTACCTTTGGACCGGTTCTATAAAATGGAGTTTGGCGCAGACATTACAACAATGAGCTCTATACTCTGTTTAAGGAGCTAAACATCACCAAATTTATAAAACTGGGAAGACTTCGGTGGCTGGGTCACGTGGAGAAAATGATCGAGCATCAAGCACCAATGTCCCTACTGAACTCAAGACCGATAGGGCGAAGGAGCTTAGGAAGGCCAAAATTAAGATGGAGCGATAACATCCTCAAATACATATCTGCCTTGAAGCTTCTAAACTGGAAGAGTTGGGACTGGGGAGAGCTGGCACGAGATGAGTGGAGGAAGACTCATGAGGAGGCCAACACCCATCAGGTGCTGTAGAGCCAAATATGAAGATGATAATGACAAGTCAAATAAAACGATAAGTACCTTGCAAAAATTATGATTTTTCATCATTTTATTTCACTTGTATCGAAGGGAATAAAATTTTCATAATCAATATAAGTTACTGTAATGATAGTTCAACGTTTTGCATTAAATAAGTAAGAAATATGGAAAAAAAAAATGCAAATTTTGATATCGCATGTCTCCATAACTGATGATATTAGGTCATGGTTGCTTGAACATTTTTGACTCATAATCCAAGCAGGAATCCACCTGTTAAGTATTGTGGACTAGCTCTGCACCCTGTATACATATGTATAAGACAACGATTGAGGAGAATGCCGTTCCACGGAAGGTTACTGCATCGGTTATGCAATTTCGCAAATGCGCAGTCGCGCACACAGTCGATATTTGAAAATGCATTCAATGCAGAGTCCGCTCCGCCCGAAAATACAATGTCTACGTTCCTAAACTCACGCCAGAGCATCGAAAGTGTCCCGGGTCGTGCGAATTTCTCGCGATTCATTTTTTTTTGGCCGCAATCCAGGCACGGCGCCACGTATAAAGTCTATGACGCACGCGGCTAAAAGACTTTGAATTTATGATGTTGCAGCAGATTTTCGATTATCCGGGAAAAAATAAACCGGATAAAAAAAAAAATAATTTCAAAAAAAAAATACATGATTTCAAATTCGAAAGAAAATACACATCGTCGCATATAGCTGTACGGCACTAGAATACAATAATGAACATATAAAATAAGATGATAAAATACGAAAATAATTACAAACAACAAAAATGTTGCAAAATTTACGCACGGCTCCAAATTATTAAAATGGTGAAAAACATACATTAATTATATGGCACGAATATACAGCACTGAGCATATTTTATTTTGTTTTTATTTTTTTAACATACAGACCGTCAACAGGTCATTGATGATCCTAATATTAGTGACATTAGAGTACAAGTTTGAGTATTTTGTGAACATTTGAATATGATAATATATAATTAATACACTTTTTAAGGTTAGATAATAATGAATAATGAATAATAATAAATGATAAAATATATAAATATAAAAAT
The DNA here is from genome assembly GCA_016648135.1 of Agrypnia vestita. Classification (NCBI taxonomy): domain Eukaryota; kingdom Metazoa; phylum Arthropoda; class Insecta; order Trichoptera; family Phryganeidae; genus Agrypnia; species Agrypnia vestita. The sequence goes on along the minus strand of JADDOH010000167.1, from coordinate 20,357 downwards.
ATCGCGGATCAATGAGTAGTTCAAAAATTATTTTACATAAATGTACATCGCAAATCAATAAAAAAAAATTAAATAAATAAATCAAGAGAAAAAATTAAATTAAGTACAAAGTACACCAATTAAGTGAGTATTTAATTTAAATTACTAATTAGACTAGCGGCGCGCTCTCCCGTTTGTGTCAAAAGAAAAACGCTTTTGCCAAGATTCCCGAAATTTTGTGATTTGGGATGTTCAAAATATCGGAATTCTGCGTTTTCGTAACTCCGCGAGTTTTATTTGCGTAATATTAATTTACAACCCGGTTAATCCGACCCCGGATAATCGGGAGTCTACTGTACTTGTTATGTGTGCGATGTTTTCGTGGCGATACAACACAGAGCCGTGACCTACAGAGATCAGTCCCGATAGTACCTACAGCTCGATGTTTTTTTACATTTTGTTCACGATTCCGGTTTCCCTGTATCGTATCAATTCAAATATTGCGCAGCTAAGTTCGCGCAGGGCAATGGTCAATATTTTTATTTTTACAGAAAACGAGACTTCGCTAAACCATTTTTGGTTAAGCCTCGGACTGCAAGCGTAATTCGCCCCGAAAAAGTATTCGTAATCCAAAGTAATTTCAACAATATTTTTATACGTATGTTCTGGAAACACAATAGGCATGATGACAGTATTAAAGAATAAGTGATTTTAGAGAAGAAAATATTTTGAAAGGAATCTAAAAAATTATCAGTTTTAATATACATATTGAGATAAATTATATTTTCAATAAAATAAAAGTATACAATTGTGCAATCCGCCATTTCAACTGAAATACCGGTCAGAGCGAATGACGTCACGCCTCACCAGTACCCATCACCGTGTCTTTGAACCGTTAAAATATGTAGATGAAAATGCAATTATTTGCGTAAAAACTTAGTTTATTACTGAAATAATGTTATTTTCGGTAACAGTAGACGTGTACCTACAATATAGAATGTTATTTCAAAATCTGTCATCATGCCTATTAATGGATTTGTCCACTGAAGGATACTAAAAATATAAATAGCTTCGTCTTGTGAGACGTGTATAATTTATCTCAATTAATAATTATCCCTCTGTTTTCAAAACGGTGCACAAAAATATGATACGGTCAATGAAGAACGAGGAGGTCGCAGCCAGGGAATGCAATCCCGATCCCGCGAGATCTCGAGGCATTTTACGAGATCAATCCCGAACCGAAAAATCGGACGAGATTATCGGGATTGATCAGCATTTTTTATGTTTTGTATGTTTAATTATACTTATATGTCTATAGAGCTTTTCAATAAGTAGGTACTTAAAACTTATGTTCATGTCACATTTAAATAATGAAAATAGCTCTGAATAATATTTGCTGTATTTTTCAACCTAACATAGCAATAAAAACTACTACTAACTCTACTACATCGACTGATTAATGCTTGGAAAAACGCCTAGAAAAACTTTTAATGCAATGATTAATAATGAACATTTTATTAAAATTGCTGAAATGAAAATGCAAGGCATTGTCGTTAATTGCTATTCAGCTCTATAAACAAAAAAAAACACAAAAGTATTCGGGATCCCGATCCCTAGGGATCCCGCGGGATTGGAAATTCTAATCTCGAGGGATCCCGAAAGGGCAATCCCGACATTCCCTAGTTAAAATTAATTACACGATCTGACAAGAACTGTCGAGAGAAAAATAAATATAGTTATCACGTCGGCAACACTGGGACGATCTAATTTAATGTTGGCCAATTCACCGAACCCCACGCGGCCGGTAGTTCTACTATACATATAGTAGTGGATAATACGGCGTAACCGACAAGTTGCACTCCGCTTTATCTATTATTCAAGTACCCGCTTGCCAATCATGACAAGTGTTTATTTATCCTCCGTCGGGGAGTCGTATCACACGACAACAACGTTTCAACCTCACTATAAAAAAAAGTAACCCATAAAAACCAAGTTTTTACTGTACTCCCTTTCTTTGTAAAATATAACAACAATTAAAGACGAATTAAAACATATAACATAACACTAAACTTACAGTAATTTAATATATTTCTAAAATGTCAGATGTTTTGAGCTTTGATAAGACACTTCATGCTTTGAAGATTAAATTCTAAAAACATTTGTCAGTCAATTTAGATTTTCGACATTCGTAGTGAAGTACCTATTATGAATACCGACGAGTAATTCAAATTTAGAAAATATTCCGCGACGTTATCGGGCCGCTATATGCTAGTAATCAAACTTTTCTAACGATTCCAATTTGAAAAACCGATAAAATTTCTAAAAATCCGAAATTATACTATAATTATTGATTTTTTTTAACGAAAATTTGATAGATCTTCTTGATCGTCGCCACGAGTCTTGCCAAGTTTCAACTCGATTGGATCACGGGAAAAGGGTTAAAAATTGATCCAAAGTTTTTTCACCCGGCAAGCGAGCAGACGCCACGAGTTAAAAGAAAGAAAGTAAAAAGAGTACAATCTTAAAACATAACAAAGCACACACAGTTGTATCTTGTTTAGGAGGAAAAGTTAGACGAAACGGTCTGTCGTCAGAATTACACACAAAAAAAATTACAATGATGCTGAATAATGCAACACATGTAAATGTAAATGCGAACCTTTGTACTGTAGTTTTCCAGTTAGATATTTTATCATAGTATTTATCATATTATGCATATTTAATCTCTCAAGACGACAAACAAGTTTTCTTTGCTTTATGTTATGCTAAATACGAGTATGAAAGAAAAGTTTTAATGGAGAAATGTGAGAATAAAGTAATCGTTTTTCTCACATTCAAGCCAGGAAGAATTTTGGCGTATTTACTTTAATTTTTTATTCTTCGTCAATAGGTTTTTATACAGCCATTGACATCAGTGATATACATCCATATTCTGAACTAAGCAATATTGCTATTTCTGTATCTTGACAGTTATTGTATAACATTATGACGCCGTTTTTTTAACGTCTTATGTTTGACAGGTTTGAAATTAAAGAATTCAATCAATTAGAAAGCTCATTATTCGTAATTGTGAATAACTTAACGTATATATTCAAGAACACATTCTCACTGTCAAGTTGCAAATTTTTCAGAAAAAATTTCTGTGAAATTTAAAACCAAATTAATTAATAAATTACAAAGGCATACAGAAAAATAAAATCCACGAAAAAATATTTGGCTGCTGCCGGGATTGGAACCATGGATCTCCTCCTATCCGGGGCAAGCGCGTTATCCAATTACGCTATAGCGGTTTCTTAGATTTCCGTGCCTACCGTACCAGAAAAGTGGATTGCTCTAAAAATGGATAATATATGTTAATCAATTAATAAATGAGACTTACAGATAAGGTTAATACATTCACGGAAACCTAAGAGGCCGCTACAGCGTAATTGGATAACGCGCCTGCCTCGGATAGGAGGCGATCCGTGGTTCGAATCCCGGTAATAGCCAAATATTTTTTCGTGGATTTGATTTTCCTTTCTTTGCGTTGATGCCTTTCTGATTGATTAATTAATTTGGTTTTAAATTTAATGTTTGTTTACGTTTTAAAGCTTTCTGATTGATTGAATTCACATTGAAATTGGCGGCAACACAATGTTATACATACCTGTCAAGGTACAGAAATAGCAATATTGCTTAGTTTAGTATGCGGTCGATTATAAGATACGAATTTTGGCCTGTTACAAATAGCCGTAATTTTAAAGGAGTAAGTACAATACATGTGTAGTTTAAGTAGTAATTCAAGTAGTCAGGTAGTAATTGGTGTATGCGAGTATGTGTGTGTGTTAGTATTTGTGTGTATGTCCGCGCGCATGTGTAATGTGTCACCTCACAAGTTTATCCCTAACTGCTCAAAACTTAAACAAAAAATGTCGAGATATATTCGTGGCCATGTCAGAGGCTTCTACAGAACAACAAAAGTACTGTCATCAGATAGAGAAAATGCAAAATACGTACACTAAAAAAAAAGAAGACTCAATTACGACATTTTCTGAAGCGCTTCTGGTTAGTTTTCTGGGATATTCTGCCGTGCATATACCACCTATCTGGTCCACGTTTCGGATCCCATCCAGGGTCCTTATGACTGAACGGCTGTGAAAACCTTACAACATTTTTATGAGGCTCTTTCACCGATGTGTTATCTATTTCGTTTTTTTTTTTTTTTAATATTGGACATAATATGTAGATACTGTACGGTGTGCTTGTGAAGGCGATAAGCCGTGTTGATATGAGATTTCGTCGCCTGCGAACGTTCTATCGACTGTCATAAAAATGTCTACGTTAGACCTATATCGTAGTCTATAAGCGCTTGTTCAGACACAGCGGGAACCGTGCCGTTTCAGAATCGCATGAGATCCGTGCGGGTCTCATTTACCTAGGTTTGTATGTGATCGTTCAGACACAACCGTGCGGTTAAGGCGGCCATAGACACTCCGGTGCACCGTAGAGGTACACCGCATATCGCAGATCGGTCCGTACCGCAACGTGTATGGGCTTACCCGTAGATCTCATACACGTTGCGGTACACCGCATGAGTCTTACTACGATTTTCGAGTGTACTATAGTAATGGGTCCGCTCTGTACTCACTACTACAATGTAGTACTACATTGAAGTGCACACTTCGCACATTTTGAAGTGTAGTGCACACTACAAACTACAATCACCAAAGTTATTGAAAGTATAAACTTCAAATAGTACTCTTCATTTCAAAGCGAACACTACAAAGTACATACACTTCAAAGTTATCGAAAGTATGAGAAACATACTTTAAATAGTGCATTTTTTACGTGAAATTTTTGGAAAGTTGATGTAGATATATGAAGAAATCTCTGGAAACTGTAACAACCCCCCCCCCCATGGTTTGAAAATTTTTTGGAATCAAATGAAGAAATCTGGCTAGCGACCTTTTCTTTTTTTGTTAGGTCGCCAAATGTTACTGTGGAGAAAATATCGTCAATTTATCTTAAATATTTTTCTCGTTGACATTTTTTATTTTTTTTGGGTCGCCAAATTTTTATTTGGGAAAAAAATATTAACTCACTAGTACTACATTACTTCATTTCATTACACTTCACTTCATTAATACTACATTACTTCATTACATTACTTTACTTCATTAATACTACAATTACTTCATTTCGTTACTTCACTTCATTAATACTACAATTACTTCATTACATTACTTCACTTCATTAATACTACAATTACTTCATTACTTCATTTCATTTCGTAGTACTACAATTACTTCACTTCAAGTATTTTTTACTACAATTGTAGTGTACACTTTGTAGTCTTCAAACTGGTGAACGTGTGTGTGTTGTAGTCTTCATTTTGAAATGTAGTTTTTCCCTTCGCTAGTGTACTATTCGCATGTTTGAAAAGCATATTTTTATACGGTTATAGGATACTATTTTTTAAAGCTCTTTTGTGCGTTTATTTTTATTTCCTGCTTAAGCAATGTTTTATATGATATTGCACGCGTTAAAGATTTTATATAAATATATTATATGTATATATTCATATACACGTTATAAAATTATACTTTAGAAGGATCAGCTTTTTCAACTACGGTTTTTGCATGACATTGCATAATATGTCAAATATTTTATTCAAAATGGCAGACGGCATTCAATTGTGTTCGCATGTCACATCTGTCAGCTGTCATCTGTTGCGGTGTCGCACCCAGCACTCGCGGCATGACGCCGGAACGGCCGGAAACAAACTGAAGCCATGTATTCACTAGGGGACAAATCGCGAAACATTCCGAGCGGCATGTCGCATCAACATCTACGCTCATGTTTCGAGGACAATGACGCGGTCATTTGACGTGTACACACCGGGATTCACATATCACTTGTCACGGAAATGTCGCCCGATCTATTCTATCTATTTATTTTAACGAGTTATCGAAACGTAAGAGGAGAAAAGGGTGGTGGGTGTGAAATTATTTACTGCAAAGAGAAAGAAGGATGGATATTCTATGCGATCTTCGAATGTCTGACGGATCTTTTGCCAATTTCTCTCGAATAACAACAACTGTTTTTGACAATTATTACAAATAATCGGGCCTTCCATAGCCAAGCAAGACAATATTAAGGAACGCTGTTGGCCCTCACATCATTTTATTTTTCACTCACTTACCACGTGGTACTGACGCAAAGCATGATGTCGCCGTAAGCTCGCTCGGGTACCGTGCGAGTAGGGTAACGTAGCAACGTTGCCGCGACACGTAGAAATGCTCCGCTATGTTGTGCGCGACGTCGCGGAACAGTGCGCGACGTTGCAACGTCACGTAGACTCTATGCCACGCGTGATGTTGAGGGGCAATTTGTTCCATAGTGAATACATAGCTTGAAACTAAACTAGGGATGGGTAAAAAATATCAATATATCGATATTGTTTGAAAAATATCGATATATTGATATTCAATATCAACGTTCCCTGTAAGGTGTGCGCGTGTGCGCGCGTTCACCTAGCAAAATGTCTCCACACACATGTTTTACACTCCGCACAGTCAATATTATAAAATAAAGTTTCCTTTGCCAGATTTTAGTTTTGCTCGAATGCATGAAACAATACATGCACAATTCTTTCGCACGCTTTCGGAGAAATGAGTCGAATAATACAATTTTACCTACTAATTATATAAAATTCATCCCCTTAAAATGTCGAAAAGGAGTGGATGTGGCGACCGTTAAGAAGAAATCCTGCGATAAATTTAAACTGGAATGGCTCTCTGAAATCGTCGAAAGAAAAATGCCATCTTCAATGCATTTACAAAAAGTAACAATTGGTGAAATATTTGTTTATTCGAAGACATATGATCGTGTCAAATGCATCATATATATTCCGAAGCAAATATGAAAAGTAGGTACAATAGAAATGCGAAGTTTTTCTAGTAAGTAAGTAACATTTTTTAAACTAAAAAATATGTATTTATTTGGAATATCATATTGAGGCTTGTAATACGGGCTTGCCAGGCAACTTTCCTCCGCTTTCTTCTTACCGGACAAAGCTAGGGAAATTATATAAAATCACAGTAATTAATAAATACCCTATGGGGGGGGGGGGTGAAAATTTATTGCACCGCCACTGCACAGATGCGTCGAAGATCCGCACACACAATAGAAAAATTAGAGGGAACGTTGTTCAATATATATATATATATATTCAATATAATATATATAGTCAATATATTTTTTCGCGATATATGAAATATCGATATTTTTTTCTTGGATAATCGATATTTTTTCTTGACGACCCTTTTTTTTGGTCATCGATATATTTTTTTCGATATATCGATAGTTTTTTCCCAATATATCGATAGTTTTTTCCCAATATATCGATATATTTTTCCCGATATATCGATATATTTTCTTCGATATATTTTTTTGGCGACCTTTTTTTGGTTACCTTTTTTTTGCACATCGATATTTTTCTCGGTTAATCGATAAAATAATATAAAATAATAGCTTTAAATGTTGTTTCTCTTTTCAGGTGTGTACTTTTATTATTTTTAAATTTTAATATGAAATATTATGTTCTTTTGCTAATAAAATATATACTCTTTTCAGAGCAACGCAAAAAAGCTTTTATTTTTAAAAAAACTAAAATATTTGGGAAACGGAAACGAAATATATATATATATATCGACATTTTCTTTCATTTACCCATCCCTACCTTTTGTCCGTCGCGGTCGCAGAGACAAAAAGAATCGAATTTCAATTCTTCTGCGGTCACTCGTACAGGTCTGGAAACCTCCACCCGCGAACACCACACACGCTGCGGTACGTCTCTAGAGGTCGCCCGTACACAGGGCCGGCCCGTTCATATAGGCAAACTAGGCGATAGTCTAGGGCGCTCGTATTTGGGGGGCGGCACCGGCCTAGCGAACGGATAGTCAGCGTCAAGATCATGTAAATCGGTCGAATGGTTTGAACGCGCGGCCGCCGCCCGAACCGAAGCACAGTGGGTCGAAACCGTAATTTGAGGGACTTAGGGACCAACTTTCTTTTTTTACTTTTTTCTTTATGCCGATGGATAGAGCTCATTAACCTTATCAATAGTTGTCCTATGAAACTTTTTCCTAAACTTTATAGTTTGAGCAAAAAAGTTTTGTATTTTTTGTATGGAGCGGATCAAATAAAATTAAATTTCTGCTAAGTGGTGACTAACCCCGTTTTGAAACCTTTTTTTTCTCATACCTTGTCTAGTCTACCATCGTTTGATGCTATGAGCGTGTACATAAACTTGCTACTCTACCAGATAAATGGATCGAAAAAATAAAAAACGTATATATTTATAATATTATTTTTTATTTTCGTAATTTCTTTTATGTCAAACCAAATATGAAATAGTGAGTAAAAGTACATAATAACTCAAATAATCAACAAAAAACGAACATAATTATACTAAAAACTAAATGAAAACTTAATAATACAACAGCAAACATATTTTTTTACAAATTGTAGATAGTAGTTTTACGATATATGTACAGGCTGTACCAGAGCTAGCAGCAAAAACTTGGCAGGTAGATTCCTGACTATGTTATGAGTCTAAAATGTTCAAGCAACCATGACCTAATATCAATAGTTATGGAGATTTTTATATTCGTAACTTCATTTAAGTCAAACTAAATATGAAATAGTAAGTAAAAGTATTATAGTATTAATATTATTATTATACATTCTAAAATCAAACTCACCGCTCGACGCTCTTCACCCTACCCGGCGCGGCGAATACGAACGCGAACAAACAAATAAATAATCGATCGATAATAATGATAAATATTATTAATTAATTATGCATACCTAATTAGCGGTCACCCGGTCGCGGGTCGCGGGTCGCGGATCGCCCGGAAGTCCGCACGTGTCGGTGGGTAGGTACATGTCGAGACAAGTTTGCACCCGCACACATGGCCGGCCGCTCTCCGGCGTTCGTTTTTATTATCATTGTCACGTTAAATTATTTTACAATTGCGGGGACATTTTACATTTTACATTTTTACTGACACGTTTATTGCACATTTTAACGCACACTTTTTTGCCGCTTTCTCTTCATCTATAATAATAAATAGAAACAAAATCTTTTGAAAATAATTCGGTCAGTTTTTTTTCTTTAAATATATCGCTTGTGTCTATTACCATCACGTTTTAAATTCCAATGAAAAAAAAAACCTAAATATATTTAAAAAATTTCACTTATTATTATAAGTTCATAAAACCTTACGAAGAAAAGGAAGAAGAATTGATTTCGAAAAGATTGATGTTTTCAAAAATGTGTAGAATACTTAATTACCTACTATCATCATTTTAAATATCTTTAATATTCGAAAAATTCATTGAGATATTATTTAAAAGGAGTGCCGATCACCTCTCTTATTCATATAATATATATACATGTAATGCAAAACACTCTTTATTATTTTAAAATATCAAATTATCTCAAGATCTCATAGATATGTACTGAAAAAACGAAATTATGTTTGCCGCCATTTCAAGTGATCGATCGCTATCAAAAGTTAGGTGTCGATAATTATTATGCGCGAAATATTGAAGTCGACCTACCTGTCTCAGATGACAAAACGGCTGATTTTAATAAAAACGGGTAAAATTTTCATAAAAATCAATAATAAACATAATACATGTGACATTTCATATGACAGATTCTCCGCTGTGCTAAACCAATTAAAAAATAAAACTATATAAAAATCAACAATAAAACCAATACAGGTAGACCAAAACTAACTAAATGAACATTTAATAGTACAACAGCAAACTTCACTATTTTTTTACAATTGTAGATAGTAGTTTTATACGAGATATTGTTCAAATATAAGAGCTAGATGGGAACGAAGTAGTCGTATTTAACCCAGTTTATAAGGAAAAATTGTGATTGAAGGAATCATCTCTGAAGCTGTGAATGTTGAACAGGAATTACATATTACGGTTTCGACCCACTGTGCGGCGGCCTGATAACGTCACGGAATATTTAAAATTTGAATTACTCCGTCGGTAGGTATAATAGGTACTTCAATACGAATTTCGAAAATTTATGACAATTGGTTCACAGATGACAGCACACTTCGGTTTTTTGGGAAGAAATCAAATAATAAAGAGATATTTTTAGAGATTTTTGACATCGATATTTGTCTAGACATGTTTCATTTTCAGTCAATCAATTATTTAATTACGTGATGGTAAACTTAATTTACAAAGAGAGGGAGTAAAATATAAACTTGGTTTTTATGGGTTAGTTTTTTAACAATACTTTCTTATTGATTGTGTCATTTGTATTACACTTCATAGGTACAAAATAACATTTTTTATATGTGAATATCTCAGAAACATGACGCTTTAGGATTTTATGACCGAATAGTTTTATGTTTGTATGAAAGTCCTCTATCGATTTATATACATTTAATTTGTGGCTAAGATTTTTTATAAAATGGCGGCGAATATGCAAACTTTGTATGGGAGAGGCCTTTAAGATTTTTTGCAATAGATTTCCCTTTAAGATTTTTTGCAATAGGGAGATCATACTAATGCCTTAAATTCTCTAGTATCATATCACCTCAAGTTCTCGGTAAAATAATTCCAGAGACGTGTGATGCCTTTTGTTTAATGTTCTGCGAAAAGATTACCTGCAGGTACCTAATAAAATAGTTTTGTTTAAAATATTCATTTATTTAGATTTTAATACTAACGACCGCCAAATTTTGATTTCAGTTTTGCCATCAGGATACTTATTTTTAAGAAAATCGAGTGAGGCCATAAAATAAAGTTTAGCCTTTATTTATAGTTAAATCTGAAGAGAAAAATACGAATCAAAATTATAAAATATGTTTTAAAAAATTAATTTATATGAATAATTTTATAACCATATTCATATTGGGATCAGGCTCCAATTCTTTTAGTTTTTGCAGCAATTTTGGGTCGATCGTGGTATTTTTTACGCGCTAAAGATACGGTTCCAATTTATAAACTTCGATTTCTTTACAACGCTTAAGACTTTTCATTTAAAAAACATTGCACCCAACATAACCTCTTCCTGTCACAGCTACGACATCACATAATAGAGAGATACTGAGAGCTAGGGATGGGCGTTGAATGGACGGACTAGTTGAAATCAACCGTTGACGTTGCATCGACGCGTCGACGGTTTACGTTCATCGCATGGACTAGTTGAATTCGTACACGGTGGACGGCGGACGCCGTGGTCGGTGGACGATTCGAGATTCAACGTAATGCAAAGCAACGAGCGAGAGCAAGACAAAACGTCTCCATTTATTTCTCTCTCATCTCTCGCTGTCGACTTGTAGATGCCATAGACGTCATAGACGGCTCGACGGATAATTTCATTTCAACTCTAAAGTACACTACCATAGAGTGCAGGTCTGTGTACACGAACTATGACTAGAAATTTGAAATTTGAATACATGCGTAGGGCGAGATAGGCTTAATAAGCTATTATCTATTATTTTTTATTTGATTTTTTGGGATGTCACGTGCGACGATTCGGTGAATTCCCAATTTTACGCTGTATAAAATAAAACAATTCTGTTTAATTATTTTATTTTTTATTGAACTAATATTTTACTGCTTACACCTGATATTGTTGTGTACACCTACTTCTTTCTTTATTATATATAGAAAGAAGTATATAAAACACTATGTAAAAGCCTATAATGTGCGTAAACAAATAAATAATAAAATATTTCTTTTTACATATAAGCACAAGTAGCGGTTTTACTTTCCGCGAAACTATATTCCTTCGAACTTCTTTAAATTTTAAAAATTAACGTCATAAAAATAGCCAACGGTTGAGCCGTCGAGAAGCGTCGCGTTGAACCGTAGACAGTTGACCATCGTCCCGATGTTTAGATAGAACGTCCGCGACGTCCGCGTAACGAAGTTGACGCGTCAACTAGTTGACGAATTCAACTAGTTGATCGTCTCGTCGATGGATGGACGTGGACGGTCTCGTTTCGTCGACGGTAAATACGTCGACGACCCATCCCTAAAGTTTAGTGTTATGTTATATGTTTTAATTCGTCTTTAATTGTTGTTATATTTTACAAAGAAAGGGAGTATAATAAAAACTTGGCTTTTATGGGTTACTTTTTTCGTAATTATTTTCAAGCAAACAATACGTGGAATTATTTTATTAATACTCATAGGAAATAACATATAGAAGACTGTATACAAATTGTTGTACTCGATTCCAAAGTATAGTTTGCGGTGTACGCTACTTCCAAGAGGACGAAATTGCTTATCGGCGGTTGACAACGATTAAGCCATATGGTTCATTTGAAAAATAAAATAAAAATATATTTAGAAACTAGACATATAGGTTTTCAGCATCACGTAGGGGAATTTCGATATCTAAAAAATATGGCGGACCAGCGAATTTTATTTACGAAAATTTTATTTTAAAAAAATTTTAAAAATTTACCAGTCCTTAAGTGACATAAATAATTAATCACCGATTAATAAATCGTTAATTAATTTGCAACGTTTTCATTTGTCCTCTCCGCAGCAAGAGAGTATATTTTATTTTATTTTATTTTTAATATATTTTATTTATTTACGTATTTTATTTTGTTAAAATGAAGAAGTTTTATAAATAAGTAAGGACGAGTTAGCTAACCGTTGGCTGAACAAACGGCGCCAATAGCAAACACCGCAATTTACCGATTGCAAAGTTTCGCTGTCGCTTTTTAGTAACAGATATTCCTTTGAGATATTCAAACAGTTTAGTAATAGATAGCCGTCTAGACGCGATCCGCAAACGTCAATCATCCGTATTCTGAAAATAACAATGTCTGGATCTTTAAGATCTTTATCCCAACACTTAATAGACGATAATAAAAATTAAAAATGTCCAGAGCGGATTTTGTAATTCTACGGCTCAAATACACTGTATTAAAAGTTGATATAAGAAAGATTGTTTCTTACGATCGTATTAATTTCTTCATCCACAGCGTCCAGATGAAATATCATGGCTAAACTTGTCATGACCACGTTCGGCGTTACAGTTGCCGGCAAACTTCTTGGACATTTTTCGGCGTGGTGGGGGTATGCGCAGAAGACAAATTTTGGGTCTCGTTGGTGGAATGGTACATGCGCAAACTCTCCCCCACTTCGCCGAAAAATGTTCAACATGTTTGCCGGCATCTGTACCGCGTATTCAAATCTTCCCATCTTGACATTTAACAGATAACAATTTACATCTTTCTCCCTCCCTCATAGAAACAAACATCGACGTAAAGCTATGACTCATTTATTATTAATTTTTATTATCGTCTATTAAGTGTTGGGATAAAGATCTTAAAGATCCAGACATATCTGTCAAAAAATGTCAAGGTGGGAAGATTTGAATACGCGGTAACGCCGAACGAGGTCATTACAAGTTTAGCCATGATATTTCATCTGGACGCTGTGGATGAAGAAATTAGTACGATTGTAAGAAACAATCTTTCTTATATCATCTTTTAATACAGTGTATTTGAGCCGTAGAATTACAAAATCCGCTCTGGGCATTTTTAATTTTTATTATCGTCTATTAAGTGATGGGATAAAGATCTTAAAGATCCAGACATTGTTATTTTCAGAATCGGGCCGAATGTCTGGAAGCTACGGAGAAAAACGATATTATTTTTTCTTACACCCCAATTTTCAACGTAGATATGCAGAAAGCGTCCAACCCACACCATAATAAAAATGAGATATACGGGTTTAGACAGCTCACTACGACATCTTTATGCGCTGAAAACCTCCAAGTTCTAAGTGCTATAGTTTTTTGTAAATACAATATTTTTTTAATCCACATCATGGCCATCATCGTTAAATTAACTCAAAAAACGTTCGCATTTTTTTAAATATAGGTGCGAACACGGAATACGTGTCACATCAATAGTCTTACTATAATAATTTCATTACTAAGTTAAACGCTTGTGCTATGAAAATAGGACTAACTTGCTAGTCTGGAGTGAGGTTCGAACCCGCGACCTAACCACAAGACCAACAATTATTAATTAGATAAGGATTAAAAATAATTAAGGTTAAAAATTCATTTTCTTAATACAACTTAAATAAAATGATAAAAACCTTGTAAAAAATAACTTTTTTCAATTTTTCCAAGGTTCTTATCATTTTATTCGACTTGTATTAAAGCGAATGAATTTTTCATAATCGACATAAGTTACTGTAATGATAGTTCAACTTTTTGCATAAAATAAGTTAGAAATGTTGAAAAATAAAATGCAAACTTTGATATTGCATATCTCCATAACTATTGATATTAGGCCACGGTTGCTTGAACATTTTAGACTCATAACATAGTCAGGAATCTACTGGCCAAAACCTTGCAAAAATTAAAAAAAGTTATTTTTTTACAAGGTTTTTATCATTCTATTTAAGTTGTATTAAGAAAATGAATTTTTCATAATCGATATAAGTTACTGTAATGATAGTTCAACTTTTTGCAAAAAATAAGTCAGAAATATTGAAAAAAAAATGCAAACTTCGATATTGCATATCTCCATAACTTGGTTGCTTGAACATTTTAGACTCATAACATAGTCAGGAATCTACCGGCCAAGTTTCTACTGCTAGGTCTGGTACACCCTGTATATTATGTATTTTAATATACCTAATATCAATAGATTATGTTTAATTCAATATATCAGGTTATTCAGAATATTTCGAGTATACACAAATTTTTCAAGAATCCAATACTGCATTTTATTATCAGAGAGAACATCTATAAATACAAGAGATATATTATAGATGTCTCATAGAGACAAAGCCAAAAAGACTTCCATACCAACTATATGAAGACCCAAAAAGACTTCCGTACCTACTATCCCATATAAAAAAATAATTTTAAAAATGGGTTTGTCTCTATGAGACATCTATAATCTTGATTAATATCAGGTTATATTTAATTTATTTTACCATATTGTCTCCCCTGTCTCAGGATAACAATAATGTCTTTATCAATCAGGTTGATTTTTTGGTCATGAGAACTTCACTTCATTTCAACGGTCATGAAAATATGAGAATGTTATTAATTATTTAATTTATTATGTTTTTAGCGGATATCGGTACACAATACATCCTTGAAGTGAATAAAAGATTTCCAATTTTTTTAAATATTTCTGACTTAGTTTCTGTAAAATGTTGGGAGTATCACTACAGTAATGTACATGAAATATTAAAAAGTCATTTGCAATAATACAAGTCAAATAAAATGACAAAAACCTTACAAAAAATATTTTTCAAATTTCTGCAAGTTGTTATTAATTTTACTGGACTTGTATCAAAGTGAATAAATTTTTCCATATAAGTTATTTTAGTGATAAATAAGTGAAAAAAATGCAAACTGTCATGTTGCTTAACTCTAACTATTGACATTTCACCTAAAGTGTAAAGAATATTTTCTATTAAAAATTGCAAGAAGACTCCCCCAAAGTTTTTGCTACTAGCTATGAGACACCAGTATAATTTGAATACCCTTCTGAATAAATTAAATCAATTATTAATCCACTAATGAATTATTTGAGACTAAAAGTAAATGAATAAAAGTGAATGAATGATGGGTGCTTCATCATTTACGAAAATCGTCAAAGGTTTTTAAAGAACAACACATGTAAATATTTTTTTGAATTCACTTTGAATTATTTAATAAAAATATTTCTAATTATAAAGTCAAATTGCTAATATTTTCTATTTCTCTGACCAATCCATCCCCTAAGATAAGGCATCCGTCCAATATTGCATCAAGATCTGCTATGAGGCCAACTTTTCCACTCTTTTCCGCTGGTTTCCGTCCATTTATTGATGAAGTCTAAAAAGACAAAGTTTGTAAACAATAAATCAATGTAATACACTCCTTTTACTGTGATTTTGTGACCACCAATGCAATAAATTAATAAATACCCTAGAGAGATTTATAAGAATGACTAAGGCAAAAATTGTAAAAATTTTACTAAACAAATACTAATCGGAATAAAACATACTTAAGATATGGATCTGAGATGGATAAGAAGAATGAGCGTGCACCGGAAGTTTTTGAAAATTGTAATGCGTATCTTTACGCTAGTATTTTAAAATGTAATTCAGTGTAGACACTACAATAATGTAATGTTTATAAGACGCTTCTCAAAATTTATAAAAATAGAAAAACGTGGGTAATCATGTCATATGAAGAGGATGACCAAACAGCGTCCAAGTAGTAACCGCCAAAGTCACCATTGAACACCAGACCAATGGCACGAAGGAGATGTAGCTTATATGGAGTGACAATTTTTTCAAAGACATATGTATCTGCCTTAGGGCCGGTTGTTTCAAGTTGGATTAAAGTAAGCGTTCTTTAAAAGCATAGATTTTTACGTTCTCCACCAATCAGACGATCCGTTTTCGTAAAAATCTATGCTTTGATCGGCCGCTTACTTTGATCGAACTTGAAACAACCGGGCCTTAGAGATCCAAAATTGGAGAGAAACAACATGAAAGAGATCAAATGAGAAAATCTCTAAAGGGGACCGTGCCATACCAACATACACAAAGGGATTATCTTATACAATTATGTAATAAATTACTAGAAGCATTTATATAATAACATATGTATAAAAAATATAAATGGTTTTCAACAGTAAAAATATACATTAAATCTTTGTCATTATTTGCGAAATTCAATTTTTTTTAGATGTTTCAACATACAGCTAAGATACAATAAGGAGTCTATAACACATACATTTACGTATACATATACCAAACATACAATAAAAAAAGGAGTCTATAACACATACGTATACATATTCCAAACATACAATACCATAAGGCGTCTATAACACATACATTTACGTATACATATTCCAAAAAATCGATCAAAAAAGAAAGGGTTTGAAATTATGCACTTTCACAAGATAAATGGAATCTTCATTTTCGTTCAGAACACATTCCAATTTAACATAGAGAAACAATACAAAACTATACTTTACCTTGAACTCTTTAAATTCTAGAGCCGGAGGTTTCCAGAGCATAGCAATCACATCTCCACCATAGGAATTATGAAAGAATAAAGCAAATTCATCATAGCTCGACTGAAAATAAAAATATCCAAATGAAATTAATTTATTTATTATTTAATATCGCGTGAAATTATTACAAAATATAAAAATGAAACCAACCCTTAATTGATTCAAATATATTTGAACAGGATCAAAATCCACTACAGGAAATAATTCATCCTCAGATTTCTTATACAGATTGCACTTTTTAATATTGCTTTTCATGGTTTTATGGATGTCCAAATAGTTCAACGGGTTGAAATCTGGTTTGAGGTGAATTAGCACATCAAAACCTTCCATGTTAGGTTTAAAAATAATCTGAAACAAAAAGTACAGATACAGTACATACTGACAAAAAAAAACAGTTTTTCCTGTGGTACATATCTTCATTGAGTGTTGTAAACAAACACGATGAAATTCTATTTAAATTTATTCTTATTTTTCAAATATGAATGAACTCTACCCGCCTCCCGCGCATGTATTACCATTTATTATTAGCCATTTTAGTTCTAATCTGGACATCAAATAGGACACATCTGAAGGGAAATTACCCAGTTCCACGGACAGTAGGCCCATTGCTATGTTTCGACCAAGCTGAGAATAATCTTGCATTCTTCCGAGAACGAGTTCAAAGGTCTAATTGAGAAGCTGATGCAGTACTGCGACAAGGTAAGTCTAGGCCCCATCTTATCCCCTTTGACTCTAGCCCTTTGAAAATCCCAATAACTTTCACACTCAAATCCCGCCCTAAATATCCTACAAATTCCCGTTTACGTATTTCTATCTCAAATAAAAGTAAGTCCTATAAGTGAAAAATAACACATATACATGTTTTTAAAGTCTTATTGGATAGGGAAAAATATTGAATAAGTTTTTTTAGCATCCACAGAAATAAGTAAAATAGTCGCTGCAGGCCGAATATAAATTGCTCAATAAATCATGATTCTAAATGATAAGGAAAGAGACTTTAAATCACATGCATGATGAATTACCTGTACGACTATCAAAGATGTCATAGATTAACTATTCTGGAAGGACATTACTTGGAAGGAGGTAAAGGTAAGAGGGGAGATTCAGAAAAATTCAGTTAGAATTAATAAATTACATATGTATATGTTTTACCAAAATGAAAATATTCTAGATCCTTTCAGCTTTAAAAAATAGTTTAATTTTAAATGTCATGAGCGAGTTAACACATCAAACATAAACATAAGCGTGACCGCACAACAGTTTACACCTTACAGGGATGGATAAACAAGACAGTTTCCATCTTATAATAGACATTTTACAGTAAATGTCTATTATAAGATGGAAACTGGATGGATGCTATAAAATTATATATAGTAATATGCTGAAGACCCTATGTGAACTAAGACATCTACAAAAAAACAATTATACAGGTTACATATAAGGTGTTTTTTTTAGAGGTATAGAACTATAAAATGAAACACAAATTAATTTTATACCATTAGTGTTTAAATATGATTACGATACCACGATTTTCGAAATCAATTTGCATTATTTTCAACATTGTTATGGCATATGTCTATTCATGTTGAAATGTCAAGCCAAACTGAGCACAAATCATCTATCAACTGTCAAATTGTCTGTTGCTGGGAAAAGTGTTGCCAATTTGAATAACAAACCCCTAAAAAAACATAATTTTAACACTAATGGTATAAAATTATCTTTCTATTAAAACCTTACCATGGCTAAATACTATACCTATAAAAAAAGACACATTACAAATTGAGCTTATTTATCTATATTTTTGTATTTCTTATGTATTGGTACAAAAAAGTTAAAAATGCATTTTTGGTAGATGTCCGAGTTTAACTTGATGAGGGCCGTAAATTTTCGAAATTTTTATTGATTTTTCTTTTTACGAAAAAACCATGAAAACGTGCGTATATTAAAAAAAAACACACACATTCATATTATTTTATCGTAAGTGTCGAAATGCAATGATTTTTTTATCATTTAAGTAAAAAAATAATCTTTTTTTGAATTTCCATAATGTTGCCAGCGCAACATTTTCTGAAAAATAATAAAAGAATTTTACCTTCCATTAAAATTCCTATTTTGTTTCCCTCGACGCCTGGAATCCATTATGAGAGAACAGCCTGCTGTTTCGGCACTAGACACGCGTTCCTACCTCCTCTGATTCCCTGTTTGCGACAATTTATTCCCGCTGGTACCCCTGTTTCCGGTTACGTCGGCGAAACGGTTTTTCTTTCATATGACTCATAATGCACCAGGTAGGGATTACCTGGATTCCAGGCGTCGAGAGAAACAAAATAGGAATTTTAATGGAAGGTAAAATTCTTTTATTTTGTGTTCCGTCTCGACGCCTGGAATCCATTATGAGAGATCTGTTTGTTATCACCTGGTGACCTAGTGGTTCGACGTTATATGTGACTGCCTATATTGGCGTAAAGAGAGGCGCTAATGAGCTCTGGGGGCATTGTTGCTTGGGGTTATCTACTATCTCTCTTTGGTAGAATTTTCGGAAGGTGATTTCACTCTGCCAGTTTCCCCTTGACAAGATCTCCTCTATCGGGTAGTTTTCCAGCCACTTCAACGAAGCCACAGCAGAACGAACATTTCCTGGCGTCGCTTCCACTCCAGCCTCTCTTAGGATTGACTTGATCCAACCACCTATCATTGTCCGTGAAGCTGGCTTTACTTCACCTGCTGTCGTCACAAATAGTTCTTTCATGTCCGGCTTTCGTCTCGGCTGTGAGAGTGAGACCAGCTTTCGGATCCAAAACAAGGGGTTGATGTTCCTTTCATCCGATGCGCTCAACCTCCATCCCGATTGTTTGTGTCTTGCCGTGTCAGTCTTCGCTCCAAAGGCTGGCCATAGCGTGATGGAGTCTCCTTTGTCGATCAATCGGTCCGGGGTGACTCTGAGAAGTGTCAGATCTTGGACTCTTCGCCCAAATGCCATGATGAGTAGTATGGCCGTCCTCCTTGACACGTCATACAGGCTGTTCCTTGGCGGGTTTTCACGTAGCCACTCCACCACTACTCGGGGGTTCCAGATCGGGGGTCTCTCAGTGCATCCACCAGAAACCGAGATGGCTTTAAGGACGTGCCTGACGAGGACGGTCGAGCTAATCTTATCTGCATCAAGAGCTGGGCCACAGAAGGATACGATTGCCGATTTGTGGACCAATATTGTTCGAGGGGCTAGCCCTTCGTGGATGAACAGGTTGGACAGATATCTTGCCACTGTTGCAGGGGGAGGGTTATGAGGTTGGA
>JADDOH010000166.1:0-25795 GCA_016648135.1 Agrypnia vestita | reverse complement strand
TGGCAAATGTTCTTCTGAACATTTCAATGAATTGAAATATAGTAATAGAACAAAAGTTCCTTGAAGTAGGGCATACATACATACAGGGCAAATGGAAAAAGACGGTATGCATTCCAGTATTGAACGGTCATTAAAAAATAGCCATTTGCAAAGTAGCGAGAAAAAAATTGCACCAATGTGTTTTTTATTTTAATCACAATTTTTTCAAAGCTTTCGGAAATATTCAGTTTTTTAACAGCATCCGTCCTGGTCGTGACAAAGAAGATGCAAAAGTTACGGATGTAAGATCACTGAAATATACTCCTGATGGTGAAATAAAGTTTCAGTGATCCTTGGAGAAATTTACCACAAAGAAAATCGACAGTTGCAAAACCATTAGAATGGAGACAACGAAAAATCTACACGATTCCTGGAGAAAAATAACAGCGAGAAGATTTAATGACATGCAGCAACTTAAATCTACTTTACCGCTTGATTATCATCAGTATTATGAAAACTTACCACACGAGTAACGTAAATTAATGTAATTGTTGTGAGATATTTGTTTGAATTTTATTGGTATGAAAACCTGCTATGTACATTTCATTGTTTACTATTTAAGTGAGAAAACCTGCTATAATAAAAAAAACTCTAATTACTAAAAGGCTACTGAATATTTCAATACATTAACCCATTCCACGCGTTAAAAAATATATGTGACATCTTTCATACGCGGCGCTATTTGGCGGCATTATATTTTATGACTTTAAACAAAGATAACGCTCTAAATTTATTAATTGTTTACAATAAGTCGATGATTCAATAATCTTCAAGGATAAAAACGAACACTGAAATCTTTCAAATGTTTACAAAATAACGTAAACAAAATTTTATATGGGACGACATAACGCCGGGCGACGACAGCGCCATTATTGGTGGTATACATACATACGTACCAGAGTGAAGAGGTGTTCTGCACGGGCTCTGATTTAACACATAACACTATTTACAATTCACAAAATCTTAAATAATATTTTTAATTTTAACACTATTTACAATTCACAAAATGTTAAATTATATTTTTAAAACTTTTTTAAATCGTGATACACTTTAAAACAATTTTTGGCACACAGTGGTACATTACATTCTAAATACATAAACTGAGTTTGTTTTCTAATTTTATTTTTGATACTGGAAGTGGCACACACGCGACACCGACGACGAGGATTTGCTACCTTTTCTGTCGGAGGGATGACAACTGGCATGTGTTTAGCTGGGGATTTTGAAGCTAACCTTAGAGGGTTATCACTGGATGTTGTAGGACGACTTGTTGGCTTTGGAAGAATAACGTATTTTTCTAGTAATTGTCTATTTAATGATAAATGGAAATCAGCCAGGCTTATACTTTTTCCTGTAATTTTTTGATACAGTATGTGGGCATTTAATAAATAGAGGTCTATAATGTGGAAGGCCATTTGACTGACTTCCGCATGCAGCTTAAGGTGCTTAACATCATGTCAGCTTTGTCAACCAATAACCATATCAACCATGAACCGATTATAGTCGAGCACACACTTGGGTTTTTCAATTGGTTGACCTGTTATTCTGTCGGTCTTGCCTGTTGGTGCTTTGGAGTCATCGTGTAAAGTTGTTAACATCAGCACTTCACGCCTGTCGTGCCATTTTATAACCATTAATGGTCCTGAGTGTTGCGATTTTAACTCTCCTTTCTTCAACTTGTTAAATTTCGGCATATTCTTACGATTTTTGCGAACAGTGCCACATGCATTTGTTTTCTGGTCGTGTAAATATTTAAAAAGATTAGGACTGCTGTACCAGTTGTCACACCATAAAGTATGCCCTTTCCCTATGTAATCAGCCAACAGAGTTGTAACGACAGAATCCGAGACACCGAGACCTCGGTTCTCATCATTTGTTTCAGTTTCTTTACCGACATAAATTATGAAATCTAGTATATATCCAGTCTCGACATCGCACAAAACAAACATTTTTATACCGAATCGATGGTTTTGATGGTATAAACTGCTTAAACATTAATCTGCCTTTAAATACGACGATGCTCTCATCAATACATAAATTTTTGTTAGGCATCATAGTATTTTTAAAAATATTTCGGGTGTGCTCGACCAGTAGACGAATTTTATATTCATAATTTTATATTTATATCATTCGATAGTGATGTTTGAACATCACTATCGGAGAAGTGTAGCATTTGGGAAAGTAGCTTGTAATGGTCTCTTGGCATTGTATTCCCAAATATAAGAGCCTGAATTAAAACATCTGTCGACCAATGTTCTTCAGTAGTCAGGTGACGATTTTGTGTCATCAGCATAGATAGTGAAAAGAACACATACATTTCTGCGATAGTGGTATCAACCCATTTATGGATTCTTGATTTATGTTTGAGTTCTTTCATGCGCATGTTGTATTCATGGAATTTATTAGTTTCATTAACAATAAATTCCATTAATTTATGGTTTAAAAAATGCTCAAAAAAATCGATTATCGGTGAATTATCTGTCAACATTGTCTCAGGATTGATGCCTGATGCGAATTCGTCGAATTCATAGACTACGGGAATAAAGGGGCCTAGTGACCAGGTAGATTGAACATTTATATCGTTTTCATTATTTGGCTCGGGTTCTGAATACGTGTTGTCCACTACATCAGCCGGTTCACAATCGTCATCACTTATTTCAAAATCTGAATCAATTCTTGAAGCCGCCTCTATTATTTCTTCTTCGGTAAGCCCGCGTCTCGACTTATTTAAATAAGGATATTTGTTTCTATTAAAAACTTATAATTCCTTAATAATTCAACAGATTTTAATAATAAAACGAACAAAAATTTAAGAATTATCGAATAAAACAATTTTTATATAAACAATTTTCAAAATTGGAATAAAATCGCACTTTTCTTAACACAAAATTTTTTTAATATAATCAATAAATTATTATTTTTAAACATTAAAACTATCACAAACATAAAAGTCACTGGAAAATGAATTATACATCGATTTATTTTAGTGTCTAATAATATTTCGTTTCGTCTAAAATAAGTCCCGTGCAGAACTCTATTGAGATACAGAGTCTTTGTTAGTACGCGCTTCAACCGGCGGGAGATTTTGAATAACTGAATCATATTCTGCTGCGTTAGGATATTTATTATTTCGGGTTTGTTTATAAAATCACTGACAATCTTTGACAAATATTGAAAGATGTCGCTAGGATAAAGATCCAAGATATTTTTGAAACCATTTTTACCGCTCCACGGTGCACGTGCACTCGGCAGTAGCGAGCGAAACTCGGCGACTCAAATATGAGTCGTCCGCGCTGTGGGCACGTATGGCGCGACTCATATATGAGTCGCCCGCGGTCTAAGGGTTGATGAGCTTGTAAAGACCAGGATCATACATTCTTTCAACGGTATTTTCATTTTTTCGATTGCAGTTATATTTAATTTTTTGAAGTGTTTTTATTGTCCCCTGTATAATTCACTCTGGTGCAGATAGCAGGTTTACTCCCTAAGCCGACGATATGATAAAAGTCCATATGGAACAAAAACCATAACTAGTCACGATAATATGGAAAAATATGTACAAATATAATAATGTAAATAAGTTAAAAAGTCATGCAAATTTATTTTTAGTTACATTTAATATACCTAGGTACTTGGAAAACTTATTCATGATATTTTCATTAGATCATTTTTGGGTCATTTTGGATATTTAACTACCCATTTTTTTAAATATTAATAAGACTTCAATAATAATGATTGAATGTTTACCTCCAACATTCTGTTTTGAAACACCAATTTTACTAGATAAATTCATTGATGATGGTGATCCTTGTTGACCTCCAACTTTCTGTTTTGAAACACCAATTTTACTAGATAAATTCATTGATGATGATGATCCTTGTTGACCTCCAACTTTCTGTTTTGAAACACCAATTTTACTAGATAAATTCATTAGTGATGATGATCCTTGTTGACTAAAAAAAGAAACATTCATTAGAAAATATTTAAAAAATATTGTAATGGTAATTACGTGCTTATTGGTCTAATGGTTAAGACACTTGCTAGTAATCTAATGGTAGCAGGTTCGAGCCTCACTGCAGACCAGCAAGTTGGTCCTATCTTTCATGTCCATTTTTTTATTAAAAAAAATTAATTAACTTTAAAATCATTGAGTTTTTAGACGACTAGTAGTTGATTCAATTTCAATTCATCAATTCTGCAGTGCATGTTTATATATTAAATTTTTGTCTCAAAACTTACGTAAAGAACACTCCAGAATTAGTGTTGAGAGGGACGAATCATTAATTGTGTATTGAATTTTAAATAGGGCAGATAATTCCATCCGTGTACATGCACAAAAATATATTTTGAAAATTTTACCAATAACCATTTTACCAATTACCAATAACCAGTAAAGATTTACAGGTATAAAAATTCATTGCCGTTACAGAATTCCATTACAGAATACTGTAGTGCTCATAATTAGAGAATGCAATACCGATCCCGCGAGATCAGAATCCCTCGAGATCTCGAGGCATTTTACGAGATCAATCCTGAACCAAAAATCAGATGAGATTATCGGGATTATCAGGATTGATCAGCATATTTTATGTTTTGTATGTTTAATTGTATATGTCTATAGAGCTTTTAGTAAGTACTTAAAACTTATAATAATGAAAATAGCTTTGAATAATATTTGCTGTATTTTATCAACCTAATATAGTAATAAAAACTACTACTAGAGTGCCACCACTATAACTTGGCGTGCGAGGGAAGGCGCCCATAATAATTCAGTGTATATTGGTAATCAAGATGTCACAGCTCCCGAGCAAATACAAAATTGTACTGAATTACAGGGTGAGGGGTTACCACCGGGTGCGGGCGGGGCGGGTTTTAGTTCCAATCTTGCCGTACGCCAAGTTATGTTGGGCAGGCGATAGTTAGTAGTTTTTACTCTACTACATTGACTGATTGATGCTTGGCGTTTTTTCACGCCTACAAAAACTTTAATGCAATGATTAATAATGAACATTTTATTAAAATTGCTGATATAAAAATGCAAAGCATTGTCGTTAATTGCTATTCAGCTTTATAAACAAAAAAAATACAAAAGTGTTCGGGATCCCGATCCGCAGGGATCCCGCGGAATTGGAAATTCTAATCTCGAGGGATCCCGAAAGGGCAATCCCGACTCGGGATCGCATTCCCTATTCATAATACATAGATACTAATAATGTATAATAATAGGCATTACAATTATTAAAAAAGTATTCATAAAAATATTCTCCAAATGTTAAAAGTGTTAGTACAGTACTTAGAACTAAATTCGAAGAAAGAAATTAAAACTGAATAAAAAACTAATATTATAGTAGTATATAAAAACTTGAAACCTTTTCAGATTCGGTTTTGGAATTTTCGATTTAGAGGTTGAAGCAAAATTTATGTCAACTGACATTTCTTCTGTGACATCCGATGATTCAATTTGTTTTGGTTCAGGTATTTCAAAAGAAGGAGATTCAGAAGGGGTAATTTTTTGTGTATCACTACTATTTTCAACAGTTGACGATGTGGTAAATGTATCTGTTGACACAATTATATTATCTACTGAGGGTATAGAAATATTTTCGGCTGCTGTTGGAAAACTTTCATTGGTGTCAGAAGTTGTAATGAGTATTGCAGGAGGAGGAAGCACACTTTCATATTCTGCTTTAACAGAACTATCAGTCTGTTTGGTTCCGGGTGCAACATCCACTTTCTGAAATTTTAATTATTATAAAAATATTGTTATAAAAATAAATAAATTACATTATCTTTCACAGAAAATACAAATCTTCTGTGTAGATAATCAAGAAGATACTCTACAATAATAAAATGAAATTTTGCGAACAATTTAGAAAAAAATTAAGATAAATATTACTAATTAATTGAATAAATGGAGAATTCATTAGAATAAAGTTCTATGATAGCAAATATTACATCAAAAAAATTAAATATTTTAGTCCTTTTTGGCTACACAGCTTCAATAGTGTCATTCAGTGTACAGCAGATTCCTGATTACCCGGAAGAATTTCGAGTCATTAAAAATATTTTTTAAAATGAAAATGTTCTACATTATTCATAATGGCCAAACATGTGTCTAGAGTAGAAAATATTATCAAATTTTCGAAGTCACTGATGTATGACTAGTATATAAGCACATATTTTTTTAATGTTTAGTCAGTTAAGATTCTCCCTGAAGAAGCCACTGTCATAGCGAAACCTGGTCGGAATCGACAATAAATGTTATTTATATTTATTTAATGAAAATATTATCTGTCCGTCCTGTCCGAAAAGTGATATCTCAAAACATTTATTTTGTTTATTATTAAGCTTGTTTTAATGCTTTCTTTATGAGGGTTAATTGCGTCCAGTTGTCACTGCCACTTCTTTATAAAAAAGCGCACAATTTATGGTGGCGGTGTTGCTTACTTTTTTTATGAGAATGTGGCGGATTGCTTACTTTTTTTTATGAGAACTAATACCTTTTGAGTAGTTAACGTGGTTTAAAAAGAAGCACTGTATCCGACAAAACTGTATTCAGGACAAAAAATCAATAACAAAGTAGCTTAATGACAATTCATCTCTAAATTTCAAACGATGTAGAAACCGAAAATCTAATGCCGGAACAATTTAATATAGTTATGCAGAAAGCAGCCAACCACAAAAAACTCAAACTGAGATAAAAGCACTTTTGTCAAAAAATGAAAGAATCAAACCTATACAAAACCTAGAATATTCTTTACTTCAAAAAAATATAAATAATATATAAATGCCAATTTCTAATAACTATAAAGTGGATTTAAGTGTAGATTTTTAGAAATGTTGATTTTTTTCATCAGTTTGATCTTATTATGTCAAATAAGCATTCTGCAGAAAACAGGTATTATCTATTATGAATATCTAGTGATTAAATTTATACATTTGTGTGGGATTTTTATTATCACCATGTGAATATGTATTTTTTAAACTATGTAATAATACTAAATATTAGTGATGCACCGAATGTGGGTTCTGCCGAATGTCGAGTTCAGCCGAATGTTTGGTTTAAACATGTACCGAAGTCAAATTTTGTGTGCTTTTGCCCGATGAACAGGTCAGATCGTCATCACGAAAAGACATGTAATTGTTTATTTAATGTGTTTTTAATTAATTAAGCGGCACTACGTAGTTCTGGATAGTTGTTATAGAATATTATATATTAAAATTTATCATTTTATTTTATTAAAGCATATTTTTGATACTTTGTGATTTCTTTTCTAGAGAATAAAAACATAATCCATTTAGACGTTACCTATTTACTTATAAATCAACATTTTGTCTAGATTTCATTTAAAATTAAATTTCTTTTACTTTTCCATTTCTTATTTATTTTATTTATTTATTTGTTTATTTCTACGTATTTAATTCATATATCAAACTTTGGTTGGACTGTGCCTGTCTCACTAGAAATATCTGTGTTGAGACAGGCATAGTTTACAGTAGTGTATATTTATAAAACATAATATATAGATATATGGTAGAATAATTATTTGTGTTGGATAAGTATTATATATTAACATAACATTGTATAATAAAGTGATTAAAATCCTACTTATTTGATAATTTTAAATGTGAAAATTTAGTTGGATGGATGAATGTTTGTTACTCAATCACGCCAGAACGACTAAACGGATCTGGATGAAATTTGGCACAAAGATAGATTATTGTCTAAAAAAGCACAAAAATACTTTTTATCCCAGTAATAGGTTTCTGTGGGATGAAATTGAAGTCTACACGAACGAATTCGCTGGCAAAAGCTAGTTAATTAAAAAGTTATCGAAGTTCGGCAGATTTGAACAAATGTTTAGACGATTTAGATGTAATTTGGTAAAAGTTGCCGAAGTTCGGCTATACTGAATGTGAAACGAATTTCGGTGCATCTCTACTAAATATATAACTAAATAACTTTTCTAGCTGTTTTCTGGTGAATATGTTTTGAGGAATAGTCATATTGAAAGTTTTTTAAGTGGCGTACAGATTTTAAAATGTTGTTTTCGCGATCAATAAATATTTCGGAAGGCGATTACTGTGAATTTTTGTATGAAAGCGGCTTGGCTGGTTTAAGTAGAACATAGAATTGATCTTACTCTGTCCGATGACATCAATGTCTTATTTTTACCAAAATTGTGGCTTGGCGCATTTCTGCATAATTACGTTCAATTGTATAAAATTACCCACGTGCGTGATTTTCGGACAGCAAACGCGCAAAATGCCTGATTTTTGCAACAAAACCAATTTACATTACTTTATAATTATCATGTATCACTTGTAAAAATCATGCAATACATAAAAAAAATTATTACTTATAAAAAATATTGAAAAATTACTTGTCAAACAATACTGAAGGCAACCATGCCATAAAACTGCTGTGCAGTTTGGAATATGCATGTATGTAATACGTATAAAAATAAATTCTGGAAAAAAAAAGAAAAATTATCCGGGATTTTTTTTCACTAACCATCCCGGATAATCCGGAGTCTACTGTATTTGTTTTATTCTGTTTGAATTTATTTCCATAATTTATTTAATAAGTTCATTTGTAGTAAATGTGATGTACTAAACTTTTCAAGGTTTAAGAATGTTCTTAGGTTTTCACGGCCACTCAGAATCTTCAAGTTTGTGTTTACTGGGGTATTATGCCATGTTGTTACGACCTTTCGGGCCGACGTTTCGAATCCCATTGCAGGGTCCATCATCAGGGCTGATGTGTTGTGCACATCAGCCCTGCACATGGATCCTGCAATGGGATCCGAAACGTCGGCCCGAAAGGTCATAACAACACGGCATAATACCCCAGTAAACACAAACTTGAAGATTTTCAAGGTGTAGTTTTCTGGACTAATCTGACGTGTGTCTAATATTTATCGGAGTGACGTTTCATTTCCCACTGCGGAGTTTACCACCAGAGCTGAGAAGTCGGAGTTATAGCAGAGTAGCCAAGTAAACTCTCCAAATAAGAGCCTAATGTACCTTCTCACAAGGGTGCTGTATCAACTTGGTTTTGTAGTAATCTTTCGTTTAAAGCTTAGATTTTTGCATTTTCCACCAAAACCTGTTTTCATAAAAATCTATTAAATTATTATTAAATCTACTCTTTAAACAAACTATTACTATAAACCATGTTGATATAACCGGCTCTAAGTTTCGCTTTTTATATTTTACAAAATTTTCTTTATTATAGAGAATGTCCCATTTATGTCCCTGGGATAAATTAAAAACATTTGTTATGTGGGTGAGGAACTGATTAAAGTCAGTCCATTTACTAAGTGATACTTTTCAATCAATAATAATATCAGTTAAATATGTGTTTAAACATTAACGTTATTATAAAAAATTATGATACTACTGAGCATTTGTCAAAAGATGTCATTGGAAAAAATAAGGTGTATGAAAACATGATAATATTAACCTTAGCTTTTATAGACAGGCCTTTCACTTCGAGAAATGCAGCGGTTTCCATCAAGCTATTTATATTTTGGTGACCAACTATCACATTTCCCTTGTACATGAACTGCAGCAACGCTTTTAGGTCTGCAAATCTAACATCTTTCAAAACGATTACTGGGTGGTTGGATGGTGTTGCCTATATAGATGAGAAACATTTTTTAAAAAATTAGGTGCGAGACATATCAATTTTTTTTTCTCATAATCGCACAATAATTTGAATTAGTTTATTTTTGTCCAAATTTATTATAAAATACGAAGCTACAGAAAAACTTCATATGCAAAACCAATACAAAATAATAAGAACATTTAACACTGCGGAATCATAAGAAAAAAATCATCAAACAGCAATGTGTCCAAAATTATTTGGACAATCAATTGAGAAGGAACAAAATTTGAACATTTAGATAAAATTAAGTTTTAAATTAATGGCATGTTGATTTATTGCTTTGCTCCAATATTTTGAGATAAAATGATATTTTACTTAGCGTTATTTTAAGATATGATTGACTATTAAAAACTATCAATTTAAATCATATTTATAAAAATATTACTCCTAGAATTGATTATCCTTAATAATATACATTAAATGTAATTATTTAAAATTTTGAAATAATCTTAATGTTATTGAGAAATATCAGAGATTTGCCTCTCCATGAATCAGAGTACAAACTGAAATTTGAACTCCCGTAGACCTCTCATTGGTGAGAAATAAAATAAGAACTTCTTCAATAAATGCAAAATGACTTTGTGGTGACATTAATAAAATTAATAAAAATTTGCTTTGTATAAACCACTAATTTGTTGAAATACCAACATGTTCCGGGGCCAATGGTTCCTTTTTTAGGATACTACAGGAACAATGAAAAAATAATTATTCTAATTTTGAAGCATGTAGTTCTTGGTGGAATTCAATTTTAATGATTAAATTAGAACACTTTTGAACTTTTATAATATGGTTCCCACCTATCATGACCATTTTCGAACTGTCTGAAGATGGCCATGATAGGCTGAAACCGGTTAAAAAATTTCTAAAGTGGCCTAATTTAATCAATGAATAATTATTTTGATATTAATAGGGGTTTACAAATTTTATGTAGGTATAATAATTTATAGTTGGATAAATTAGAAATTTTGGAAATAAAAAGTGTTAATAGTAAATTAAATATTATAAATAAATAACCAGGTCCTTTTTGCAAATACAGTGAAACTCTCTCAATACATTTTTCGAGGGACCAGCAAATAAAAAATTACTAAGCGTGAAACATATTAACAGTGATTCCAATATTTTCATATATTATTTACACTTTCTAAATTTGTGTTTTAATTAAATTTTCGTTTATTTAATATGACAATTTAAGGACACATAGTAAATAATATAAACTTGTACACTATTACCTATGTAAATAGTACCTGAGGTTCAGAAAAAAAAAACCCACCAAAACAATAAAAAATGTTAAAATATATATTATTAATAACCATGCTAAAAGGAAACATAAAATAACTTATGTGTAGGAATGTCACTACCTATGTACAAACTTCGATTTTAAAAGAAATTATATAATTTATCTAAATTACTATTGCAAAAAAAAACACCTATCTTAAACTAATATAATAATATTATTAAAGGAAAAATCAATCAGAATTTAAATATAAATCGGTGTATGGTGACAAAACGAAAACCTTACGAATACGAAAAAAAAATACAAAAATCTGTATCTACTTCCCCTGGCTTGGTAAAGATTGCACATTTGTAAAAGAAATAACCATTTGTAAATAGTATTCTACTTGACTTCATTTTAAAAATGTATCCCTTCTGATGACTTCTACAAAATTTTAGTGTACATTCAACATATCACCTTGAGCAAACTCACTGGAGCAAACTCCAAAGGACTCGCCAATTATTCACGGGCGAACTTAACAACAATAGTACATTAGTAACATTATTTTGAGATTAATTACAATTTAAATTATGTTTGATTTCAGACAACAGATTCCTACGTTACTGTACGACGCATGTTTAGGATTGAATATGGATTACGCCTTGTAAGTGAGTATCCAAGTGTTAATTTAATCAAAGCTTGGGTCAAAAAGTTTGAGCAAATTGGTTCCACAACAAATATTAAACAAAAAAGGCGGCCACATTCAAGAAGAAGCGATGAGAACATTCGGGAAGTTGCAATTTCCGTAAGGAACTATCCAGAATCATCTAAGCGCAAGCATTCGGCAGCTCTGGCAATTCCAAGAACTACTCTACGGCGAATTGTGCACCTGGACCTCAAACTGTACCTGTACAAGCTTCAAAATGTGCAAGAAATGAAACCAAACAATTACATTCAACGTAAGTTATTGCTAGAGCGATTTTCTAGCCTTAAGAATGTATTGTTTATGGACAAGGCCCACTTTCACATCAATAGGCACAATTGTCGATATTGGAGTAGGGAAAATCCTCGTTTCAAACACCAAAAGCCACTTCATTCACCTAAAATGACAGTATGGGCTGCAAAGGGCATAATTGGTCCATTTTTCATTGAAAATAATTAAAGAAATAACGTAACTGTGAATTCAGCGGAATACATAAAGATGTTGCGAAAGTTTTTGATGCCACATTTACCTGAATTTGAAGGATACAACAGCAAGACCTGGATGCAACAAGATGTAGCAATATATCATCTGTCAAACATGACTTTACCGGTCGTCCAAAAAATGTTTTAGAACAAATTGATTTCTCGCAAAGGTGATATCCAATGGCCTCCGAGGAGCCCAGACCTTATACCTTGCTTTTTTTTCTTATGGGGATACCTTAAAAGGCGAGTATACCTTAATAAACCGACGACAATAACCCAATTAAAACAAAACATCCGCGAGGAGATAGCCACGATTCCCTAGAGCACATGTCAGCGAGTTTTCCAAAGTTTGTGTAATCGATGCAGGATTGCCAGCGATGAGACGGGGCACATCTCGACGATGTCATTTTTAAAAAATAAATTGCTTTAGATACTTTTTACATTGAATATATAGTCAACAAAATAACATTTGTAGTTTTATTTCTATTCATGTTTCAAAAGTGAAAATTTTTTTGGCCCACCCTAAATAAAATTGTGTATTCTCAGAAATGGATTTTTCGTTCAATTAACTGTTTTACTGTATACCGTCGATATAGCGATGCGCGCAAACTGCGTAGCGTCGATATATCGATAGTACGCAGTTTGACTTAAGGTATCGAACTGAGTGGGTGTGTCGCATTGCGCGCCTGTAAATCCTTTTAAATTCGTCAATAATAATATTAAATAACATTTATATTGTGGTTAAAAATCAATTTTAAAACTTTTTATTAGTAAAATTATTTATTACGGCTCATAAGATGTCAAGTAGTGATGATGAAGACACTTGTGGAACATTGAATGAAAATCTTTCTCCTAATGAAAGTAGTAATAGTGAAGATGAAATCAGAATGTCTACGAATCGAAGAATGCGCATTTGTAAGAAGGGAGTGCATGGAATTTATGTGGGGAAACATATTTGTAAAATCTTAAATTAACATACAAAAGACAATAGATAAAAATATAGTAAATTATGCTAATTATAAACTTTCCAATTAAGATTAATTATTAATGATATTAGTAAAATGTGATATTATGACAATTTATGGTTTCATTACATATTGATAAAGGGGGGGAAGAGCGAAGTGGGATGTAGGATTAGGATAAAGGAAAGAAGTGTGGGAGTATATGGGAATATAAATTAAGTCAACTAGTTAGAGTGCGGTTGTGAAGTTAATTTTTGTTTAATGTCCCGAATAGTCGAGTTAAAAATGTATGATGAAATAACTGTGTTTGTGTTGTTAAAATGTTAAGTATTCTTCGGAAGAAGTTATTATTGAAATATCTTATTATTTTACATATTTATGGATGATCATCTAAATATAATAATTTTGTTATCTGTCTGTCCGTAAATTTGTTACTTGCTGGAATCAAAACATTAGATAATTAGAGTGTGACATGCAATGGTTCGCGCAACCGGGACACAAATTACCGTGATTTTGCATGGGTGTACGGCTACTATTTCTGTGCTCTGTGTTAATGGCCTGTATCAGAAAAAAGGCAGAATCGAAATTTAAAATCGAATGAAGATTGAAGAAGCCTTCCAAGAATTTAAAGACAATTCTAAACATTTTTCATTACAGCCATCTAGATGTGACAAAATGGAAAAAATAATTTGATTTTTTCGCAAAGCAAGAACAGCAAATATAAATGACGCATTTTTTGCATTAGAATAATCAATATTGCATTTTAAAATTGATTTCTTGAAATATGCAAAAAGTACATATGTTTTTCATTAATACATTGTTTACATATACATTCTTTTTCATTTTTTGTTTACGTACATTGTTTTTAATTTTTTTTAAGAGTTTTACAATTTTTGACAAATTTCATAATCGCATCACAATTTTTTTGGTACCTTGAATTTTAAATTAGCTGAGTTCAACATAATTTCGAATTAACATCGCCAAGGCTGTGATTTAATCCTTTGAGGAACTACAAAACATGAAATATGGTATTTTCTGTTGTACAGATGTATGTATACCTATATTTAATTCTCAAAATACATTTTACCAATTGAGCCCTTGCCCGGAATAACGTTGTATCCAACACAAATGTCAATTTTGAGTTATTGATGGAATTACGTTGGGTATGTTATTATGCATCGTTTAAGGTAGATAATATGTCAAGAAAAAAATATTTAGGCTTCTGGCTGCATTTTAAAGTTATTGTGGAAGAACATATATGTATTGTTTCTCGAAATGGTGTCGCCGCACGTCAATATCGTGGAGCATTTTTTAATTCACATGAATAAAGGGAGAAAACGAACATCTAATGTTTTAAACTGGAAATATATCAAAGCCAATAAGTTGAAGGATGCGGGAAAGGAGAGTTTATCCAGAAAAAAAATTATCAAACCTGCAATTGACCCACCAGAACATGTTTGTGGAATAACGTTGTATACGATTTGGTACTTCTGATTGATATTGTAATTTCATATGTGACAATATTATTTTGTCGAACGTTAACCGATTTTACTCAAGTGATTTATCCATGTTGATATTTAAAATACTTTTTGATAGTAATGCTGGCATTATAGTGCTCTTTATATCGTAACTTAATATAATACTGATACAAAAAGTTTATTCAATTCCTCGTTCTTTTTCGTAGGGTCGAGTTTGTGACAAAAATGTTTAAATCTGTATGTTTTCTCCATTTTAATATCAAGACAAATATTCAATCAGCATTCAGGTTACTGAATTACAATGAAAAAAGTAATCATCTCATATTATGTATTGAGAAATTGAATTTCCGACGCCATATCAGCAAACAGACGGAGATAGGTAAAATAGTATGTACGAGAGACTTATCGTTCTGTAAAAGCTCTTTACCTACTGATGATCCCATCACAATCAGAGCTCGAACCTTCCACAAAGAATTAGAATCATGGACCTCCTATAGCTTTCTACCAACTCTTTGTAGAAGAAGGGGAAGATTAGCTACCGTTTGGAAAAAAATCATGCAGTTAGGGAGCCTGGAACTAACTTTAATGTATTCCAATCCACTGCCAATAAGGCTGTTAAGCTCAAGGACCTCAATGACATTTGTGAATTCATGTTAGATGAGCATGCTGCTTTTAAAAGGCATTATTAAGTAAAGCAGAATAAATAAAAAACATTTTGCGGAATAACACTGTTTGTGAAAATTTCATATACAGTGAAACTCTCTTTTAACTTGTTGTGGGCCGTAAATTTTCTGAATTTTTTCTTTTTACGAAAAAACCATGAAAACATGCGTATATTAAAAAAAAACACACATTCATATTATTTTATCATAAGTGTCGAAATGCAATGATTTTTTTATCATTTAAGTAAAAAAAATAATCTTTTTTTGAATTTTCATAATGTTGCCAGCGCAACATTTTCTGAAAAATAATAATAATTTTTTATTTGTTTATTAGAGACAACACTACTATTAATAATAATAATCTTCTTCTGTGTGATATATTTTGTTGCACGGCACGGCACACGACGGGACATCGCACTCATAACACATAAATATGATACACTTTCACACACACACATATTTCAAATAAACGCAACAAAATTGCGTGTATTTTTGTTAATAAATCACTATTAGTATTCAATTGAATCATAAACCAACAAAAACTGACAAATATCGCAAAACATATTGTATATATTTGTATATACGTGTACAAATAAATCGAAAATCGAAAAAAATAAATCGTATTTCCCGCGCACATTGCGCGTGACCTTGACGATGGAATATTTGAATTTCGATTGCACAACACGCGATCGGGGCGCCATCTATGACAATTCTATACGATTTTGATGGCAGAAAAACTTCTGTTTTGATTGTTGATTTAAAATATAATCCGTGATGTTTTTGAGTTGAAAATGGAACGACAGATCACAACAGGATTTCTCTATTGGGAAAAAATTACGTTTTTCAAATTCGATACGCGGCCGTCGATAAATAATTTATTTTGTGCCTGTCGCATATATGCGACGCGGCCCAGGGGGGATTAATACATTTTTCAAGGGATCAGCAAATAAAAACTTATTAGGCGTGAAAACATATTAACAGTGATGTCAATATTTTCATAAATTATTTACACTTTCTAATTTTGTGCATTAATTAAATTTTCGTTTATATGTATAATATGACAATTTAAGGACATTTTATTTTAAAAAATTAAGTAGGTAAATATATACATTTGTAAAATATTACCTATGTAAATACATAGTATCTGAGGGTCAGAAAACAATAAAAACCACCAAAACTATAAAAAAAATTAACACTGTCAAAAAATGTTAATATAAATCGGTGTATATTGACAAATCAAAAACCTCACGAATACGAAAAAATACAAAAAGCTACCTGAATCTACTTTCCCTAGCTTGGTAAAGATTGCACATTTGTAAAAAATAACCATTTGTAAATAGTATTCTATTTGACTTCATTTTAAAAATTTATCCCTTTTGATGATTTCTACATAATTTAGGTGTACATTCAACGTACCGCCTTGAGCAACGTCCTTTTATTTGTGATTAATTACGATTTTCTTTATTTTAATTATGTTTCATTTCAGACTACCTTAATATTTTCCCGGGCGCGAAAAAAATTCGTGATATTCTTTATTGCTAAATTAAATTAGATCCGTTTTTTGTAACTCATTATGATCGGCGCCACACTACGCGTTTTTTCGCGTCAAATCTGCAACCAAATTTAGCCGTCACATACCTACTATATTCCGCGGCGCGGCGGACCGCACGGAGAACAAATCTGTCAAATGCGGCGCTTTGCAATTAAAAACATGAGACGCGACGTCACCGATTTTACGTTGACGTAAGTTCCGCGGGAGGGGAACCGAACAGACGCTGAAACGAGCGTTCCGCCGGCGGCGGAACGATTGATGATCCGCATAGTAGCGGCGTTCAGCGGCGTCAAAGACGCGACGGAAGGTACACCTAGTGTGACGCCGGCCTTAGAAAACAATGGGAGATATTACGTAATTAATATTGCCAATTGTTTTCTCGAAGAAATACAACCAAAATGAAAACAGTTATGTTTAGGCGAATTTATTTTGCGCCGACGTTGATTGATTGATCGTGTAACCCAAGAAAGCATGCATTAAGCAATAGAGTGGTCAATATGTGGAACAGTTTGCCCGAGGATGTTGTGTCTGCAGCCAGTGTCAACCAATTTAAGAATAGGCTGGATATTCAAATGAGAGACAGTGATATGGGCCTATCAACTTAAGCTGCCTGCCCATTATCAATAATAATAATAATAATAATAATAATTTTGAAAAAAATTATCGTAAATAATCCCCGGATAAATTTATTTATTAAATATTATTTTAATAGCCTATTCAATTATTACAGGGTTTTCTCAGCGGCTAGAAATTTTGTGACGCCGCCAAACCCACTTAATTTTTACTGCGCCCATTTTTAATTTTTAGGAATGTTGAACAAAATTTTCGTCTTCTGAAAAACGTATTATGAAGATTTATTTGTATGAATAAATTGAGTTCGGCTATAAATATTTTCACGACTTGGGAGAGAAACGAACATAAGTGGAAAACGTATTAAACCTAAAAAAATATGGGATTTGTATGGGACTTTTTCGGGACCGCAGAATTTAAACTTATTTAGCGGGAAAACTTATTAAAAGTGAATTTATTAAGCGAGTTTCACTGTACTACGTTTTTCCACTGATTCACCATGTTTTTTAACAATAGATTCAAATTTATGCCTTTTATCCCTATTTTATATTGAGATTTGTTAAGAATTATATGTTTGTTATATTTAACATATAAAATGTAATAAATTGTAACTTGTTTCAATTTTTCTCGGAATGAGAGTATTGTTGGATACGATATTCCGGGCAAGGGCTCAATTACAAAATCTTTGTGTTTTTGGAGTTAAATTGAATTCACTCTAAAACAGTCGATGTGGACCCATTCTGTGAAAACAATTAATGAAATTCATTTCAGGTGCTGGGTAGGAATTGATTTTATTTTGGTTCTTGATAAACAACCAAAATATGCAAGATTTTCAGTATATTTTAGAATCACATTTTATATGAGAGCATTTCATGTGTAATAAATTCCGCCATCGCTTCGCACTGATACAATCATAACTAAAATATACAAAATTATTTATATAATGTCAAAAGCAAAATATGTACAGTGTTAAATTGCAGTATATTTATTTTTTTCAAGATAATTATCTAAATTTAAACTATTTCGCAACATATATCAATATGACACTAAAATTAACGCAACAAGTGCAAAAAAATTTTTTTTTCATTACTCACAAACCTTGAATAATCTTTGGAAATATGAGCTGAACACCGACAATATTAATCTGTGTGCCTGAATACACAATCCTTCTGCTGATAATGTAACATCTGTCAGCTCTCCGCTTTCCAGAAGTTCGTGACATCCCTCTGACAGAATGAAATTGTGGTTCTTCCACGTGACACTCATATCCACGTGCATATTCGAAAAATCCTCTGCCATATTTACTCTGAAAAAGTTTCAATTCCTTGGTCATAAATATTGCATTCACATATTATTATCTTCTATTAACTGTACAAAGTAAAAAAACAAAGGAAATCTAAATTCTAATAATAAGGATAATAAATTAATATCACTAATAAAAGACAATCCTAAAATGTAAATGAATGATTGAATAAATTATGCACTAAGTGATGACAAGCCGAGGAAAAAAGAAATAGTGAAGAATAATGTCATATATAAGTTTTTATAAGATTTTTTTTTAAAATCTATACTATACATCCTACCTGTCTTTTCTACATAAAAACTAGAAGAAATAGTATTCTGTGTTTCCTGTAATTAAGTTGCGAAATATACATTTGAAACAACTCCAAAGTACCCAGCGCTCTGTCCTATGAAGGGAACAAAGTCCAACGTCTGTGTATTTTAACATGAGGTAAGTACCCCGAGCATATTCAAACAGTATCCTATGTCCGTAACAAAATATTGGGATAAATGTTAATTTCAACACAAAATAAATCATACCTGGTGGATTTTTTGCTGGAATGATATTCTGAGTTATTGAATTATATTCCAGGCCTTGTGTTTTTCTTCTTTTATTTGTATTATAATCTTTATGACACCTTTTTCTTGTTGCTTGTATGCGGAGCTCACACGACGCGCACCCTACTTGGTCAGCCATTTTCATACAATCTGAATTTAGCGGACCATGGCATTTAGCGCTGTTTTTAAAATAATACGCCGTGGTACTTAGCGAAATCGCGATATTCAAACAAGCATAACGGCTAAATGCAACATTGCAGGGACATAATGCATTACTGGGGTTAGTGGTAATGTCATACAGAACCAAGCTGCATACTTAGTTTGAAAAATGAAATTTTGGTACTTAGTGCCTATTTCACTGCAACCATTCACATGACTTGACTATGAGTTATAAAATACTTACTGTAAATCATTACTGAACTTGAAAAAATAAATATGTACAGTAAAACCTGATAATTCAAATGTTTTAAAACCCACATTCCCAAATGTTAATTTCATAGTTAAAAAAATGTTTCGACTTTTTTCGCAAATGAGAACAAATATGTCAACCATTTTACTGCTGACCATTTTTCACATACTGTGCAAAAATTGCGTAATTTTTAAAAATTTAATCCAGATTAATTAAGTGTTCACAAAAATTTAGATATTTTTATCAAATATAGAGGGATTTTCGTAATTCTTTAAGTTGTGTATAGGGGACATATCATACTATCCAAATAAAACAAAAAGGTTACTGTAACTGTATTTATATATTTTTATAAAATAAACAAACGATGGAGATTATAAAAGAAAATTATTTGCAAATATGTTTCTTCACACAAATTCCATGCACTCCCTTCTTACAAATGCACATTCTTCGATTCGTAGACATTCTGATTTCATCGTCACTGTCACTACTTTCATTAGGAGAAAGATTTTCACTCAATGTTCCACAAGTGTCTTCATCATCACTACTTGACATCTTATGAGCGATAATAAATAATTTTTACTAATAAAAAAAGTATTAAAATTGATTTTTAACCACAATGTAAATGTAATTTAATATTATTATTGACGAATTTAAAAGGATTTACACGCGTGCAATGCGACACACCCACTCAGTTCGATACCTAAAATCAAACTGCATAGCATCAAATAAAATCAAACTGCATAGCATAGATATATCAACGCTACACAGGTTACGCGCACTTATAATGCGTCGCTATATCGACGGTACGCAGTAAAATGGTTAATATCAATGATTTCTTGAAATATGCAAAAATACAGACTTTTTCACAAAATTAATGTTTTTTTTATGACTTTTACAATTTTTTTCCTTGAATTTTGAATTAACAGGGTCCCGCATAATTCAAAATGCATTTTTTGGGTCCCTTGAATTTCAAATTAAAAAATAAAAGAGGTTATACTGTACATGTCTCTGATATTTTACCAATAACATTTTTAATGAGCATTTAATAAAAAATATAATTCAATTACAGCGTGGCATTTTTTTAAAAACATTTAATTTAATAATTATTATTTAAAATGTATCTAACTAAGTGATGGTATTCGAGGTGGAAAGTAAAACAACTTGTGAAATACTAGTAGACAATGAATTTGTGGAACATGAAGATGAATTTGTGTATTTGGGAAAAGGGAAGAGCGAGAAAGATATTGATAAGCGGCACACAATAGAACTCTGGTACCAACACTGATATACGAAAGTGAAGCCTGGAGCTGGCAGAAGAGGAACGAAAGTAGACTGAATGCGGTGAAAATGAGATCACTAAGATGTATGTGTGGCAAATCCTTTTATGACAGAGTAATGAATGAAGATGTTGGGAAAGAATGCAAAGCTGATCTTAGCATAGTTAATACAATCATAAAAGGGTCGCTCAAATGGTTTGGGCATGTTGAGCGAAAGAATAAGGAAAGAGTAGTAAGACAAATATATGACACAAGTGTTGACGGCATCGAAAAGAAAATGTGGCTTGACCAGATAAACCAGATACTGGAGGATGGTTCCGTAAGGAGTCTCAACAATGGACGAGCATGCATGCGACGATGTGTAAATTTGAATTGTGAAATTGCAGAATTGAAGCGAGTATCAGAATAAAAAGGGTAGCACTCCTTCCTCTCTGCCTAACCCCACAGAAAAACGATGTGATAGTAAGTGTTCTTGAGAGCACTTGAGAGGAATCAAAAACTTTAGCATCAATTCAGAAATATGGAACTACTGAAGAACTAAAGGTCATTGTTTCTACAGTGACTGCTAATGTATATTTAAAAAAAAAGGAAGGAAACTAGATATCTTAGAAAACTTGGCAATTAATTGTAACAAGAATGGAATTAATATCCAAACACATTCTATTACGTCCCTTCTTCTGTGCTTATTGACCCCGCCCCTACACCCACCGGACTCTAATCTCCACCTCCCCACTCTCAACCCTAAGTAGTACGTAGTCCTTTAGTCTTATGTTTAGCATTAGCAATAATCAGTCAGTCAGTAACAGTGTTGTTATTATTTTTAATATAATTTAAAATATCTTTGTAACTTATACGAGAGCACTTTGATAAATACCAACACCAATATAAACGCATTTAAAATACTAAGATATATATATTTCTTTAATTAAGAATTAATTATAAAAGGACAAAGCTATTTATATATGAGAAAAGTGGATGGAAGTCTCTTATACGAGTATGGGTTTTACAACCTGTATGAGCTGGCTTAAGTGTTCACCAATTCCATCGTAAGAACATCCACACATTATTAAATTTGTATAAGTTCTATATATGAGTAGCTTGTTGGTCTTGTGGTCACTCTCACCTCATGATCCAAAGGTTGCGGGTTCGAAGCTCACTCCAGACTAACAAGTTAGTCCTATTTTCATTGCACAAGCGTTTAGCTTAGTTTAAAAATAGTAAGAATGTTTATGTGACACGTGTTCCGTGTTCGCATCTCTATTTTTTTTAATAATAAATAAAAAAGAGTTATAATATAACATGAGTAATTTTTTGATGTTAGTCACAAATGAGGAATAAGTGCCTCCGGAGAAGTTGATAATCTCATTTAAAAACAAAATAAAAATATTGCTAGTGAATTTATTTATTTATTAATTATGCTATTGACTTTATTATTGAAAATACTATGACAAGGCAGTCGAGAAAACAAACGAGAAAGATCATCCCCCAAGTTGGAAAGCACAAGTGTGCTTTATAGTGAAATGTATTTTTTTTTAAACAGTATTTTTGCCTTAAAAATAGGACATTTTGCACACAAACAACAACGCATATAACTAAATAGTAGAATACTTATTGTGAGTAATGTTTTCCTCGAGCAAACGGAAATGTTACTTAATTTATTTTGAATTGGCTTCGAATAAAAAGTTATAAAATATGGAGTAATAAAGAACATCACAAAAAAGTTTGAAAAAGCTTAAAACATGAATGTATATCTATGCCGTCATTGTTTACTAAAACATGACAGATCGTTCATTCAAAACTAACGGTTATACAATTGAATTAAACATACCTCAAACTTTGCTGATGAAATTAAAAGTACCAATGAATTAATACAAGCATCAAATTCCACAAGCCAAACTGTTGAATCAACTAGACTCTCTTCGTAACAACGAAATTACTAAAAACAACTTGCAACAAAACGAAAACCACTAAAACAACTCGCGTTTCTTTTTACGAAATTTTCGAACTCCAGTGTGAACCATGTGTGAACTGCACTATATTCTGTGGTGTTGTGTTACCTGTTACCATCTCATAGAATCCAGGGGGTGGGCACTCGAAGTATCGAGTGACTACCACAAGGTAGCGCCACAGAATAGCCGTGACGTCATACGCATTGTTTATCGTCAGCCATCTGTATCTTGTGCACGAACCACAAAATAGAGAAGGCACACACCATAGAATAGCCGTGACGTTGTAATATCCGGTTCCTTGTCAGTCGCCATTTTCTTTATTCTATGGCGTCTACCGCCTGCATTGACAGGTCGTTGATAATACAACGGGATTGAGAATTGAAACTTTAAAACAGAAAACAAAGCACGATGGAGGTTGAGAGGGCTGAGGAAGTACAGGTAAATATTTAACAATTCTCTAAATTGTACATATAAATGATTTAATCTTATTAATCTAAATCCAGCTTTGCATTTGAATAAAAATTCTTCAATGGCGGACACATACAGCATACTATTTTCGTTCTCACGTTGCTATGGCAGTTAACATTTTTATTTCAAATATATTCTTCGGAAGCCAAAGAATTTACCAACTATTTTTTTACCGTAGCATATTAGAATTTGGAATTAGACTTTCGAATTCGAAAGTAAGATAAATTTTTACCAGTATTCTTAAATTGCTATTTGTTTATTGATTTCACATTGAAACATTTCAGCTTCTCTGCTGATCCTCCTAATAAGGAAGAAGGGATAAAGCACCCACTTCAGAACTCTTGGAAGCCGTGGTACGTAGAGCCGAGCCACTCAAATGCGCCATTTGGGAAGACGTGCAAAAGGAAATTACTGCATTTGACACAGTTGAAGATTTCTGGAGGTATATATTTTTTAACATGTATATTGGGGAGCACGGAAATAATGAATAATAATATTGTAACTGTTCAGAACAAATGACATTCATTTTTGAACAGCGAGGTATTGTAAAATCTGCCAAGTGGAGGCACATTATACAAGCATACAATCATAACCTATTATGTGTTAAAATATTGGACCTCTTGAGCTTTCCGTTATAAAGATATATGCTTATTGCAATACATTTTAACTCCTCCGGGCACATTTTTAAGAGCTAAAATATTGTATCTCCTTCACAATATATTTATCTTTATTCTAAACGAAGGCCCTTTCCAAAATACTGTAATTATTTACATCACATACAATGTTTTGGAACACACGTAAATATATGTATTTTACACACTTATAACACTAGAGAATAACAAATATCGTATAGATCCATGTCTCGGATTTAGAGAAATATACCCGTCTTAATGTAGAAAACAAAATTGTTTGAATTATTTGATAGGGAAATAGTCTGTCATTTTGATGCTCCACACTTACTCA
The DNA here is from genome assembly GCA_016648135.1 of Agrypnia vestita. Classification (NCBI taxonomy): domain Eukaryota; kingdom Metazoa; phylum Arthropoda; class Insecta; order Trichoptera; family Phryganeidae; genus Agrypnia; species Agrypnia vestita. The sequence continues at coordinate 1,559 of JADDOH010000166.1, read as the reverse complement.
AGGATATTAGAAACAACATGTTAACCAAAAATGTCATTTTTTTAACAGCGGGGTATAGCGCAGAAATGGATTTTTTTTTAGTTCACTGACAAAATTAACCGATTTTCTCATTTTCCCAGATAAATTAAAGAAGATGAAGTTGAAAATGGCAGCCCGGGTTCTTAGCCGATCTCTAGCAGCATCTCTGAATATGCATGCTGGTGTGAACATCAACAAGGGGACTTCGGAGACATCGGAGTTTGTTCTTTTTATAAATGATTTATTTGATAGTGTTAATGGAAATTGTTTAAACCATCATTTTATTATTGATTCTATATTCTAAATATTTTTTAAAATCTAGTCCGGGCAATTATTATTTAAAACAGTTTTTATTCGCTTATCTCAGAATGTACTAAACGTCACATAGGATTTATTATACAGGTTTATTTGGAAAACATTAATAACTTCGCAGGATTATATTCCTGCCTTAATTATGAGTGGAAAATGTTCAAGCTATTATGACCTGATATTAATAGTTAAGGAGATATGCGACATCAAAGTTTGCATTTTTTTTTCAATATTTCTGACTTATTTTTTGTGAAACGTTGGACTATCATTACAGTAACTTATATCAAATGTGAGAAATTTATTCCCTTTAATACAAGTCAAATAAAAAAATAAAAACCTTCGAATTCCAATCGGAAAACATTCCAATTGGAATTTTTCAGGGTTTTTATCATTTTATTTGGCCTGTATTAAAGTGTATGAATTATTCGTAATCGATATGAGTTACTTTAATGATAATCCGACGTTTTACAATAAATAAGTCAGAAATATTGAAAAAAATGCAAACTTTGATGTCGCATATCTCCATAACTATTGATATTAGGTCATGATAGCTTGTACATTTTCGACTCATAATCAAGGCAGGAATGTCTACGAGGTTTTTAATGTTTTCCAAATAACCCTGTATACACAGCGACGATTTGTTATAGATAAGAAACATACTCTGCAATTCACTACTATATTTTGGTATAATCACTAAATAATAAGTCATTGTTTTCCTTTATTTTGATTTGTTTAGTAAATTCTTTATCAAATTTTTTTAATGTAACATATACTAAATGTTTTTTTTTGTATAATTTATTATATTCATTATGGAATTGGCGGATTTGATGTAAATAAATATTTAATTCAAATTTATCGTATCGTATTTTATTTTTAAACCTTTACATTTTCAGGAATAAATATTAATTTAAACAGATAAATATATAAATAAATCAAGCTAAATGTATGTGACGGTCGCTAGGTGGCGACTGTTAAAATCATAGACTTTATGAGTGCGCGTTCTTTATTCTGTGATAGAATCTGAGTAGTGATGGTCCGCTCTGTAGACTCTACTAACTACTACAAAGTAGTACTACATTACATTGAAGTGTTCACTTCACACCTTTTGAAGTGTAGTGCACACTACAAAGTACATACACTTCAAAGTCATTGAAAGTACATACTTCAAAAGAAACTTTTGGGAACTTGATGTAGATAAATAAAGAAATCTTTGGAAATCGAAACAACCCCCC
>JADDOH010000165.1:0-101875 GCA_016648135.1 Agrypnia vestita | reverse complement strand
GCGGTGTCCATCATAACTTGGTGCTAAATCATCTGAAATCAAAAAATCAAAATTCATTCGTTAGATAATAGATTTTCCCAGGTAACGCTGGGAGGGTTTTTTGAAATTTCAATTTTTCAATTTTTTGGAACACTTTGAAGGGAAAAACGCGATTTTTTGCGAAAAATATCGACTAATTTGTTATTAAAAAATGAAAATTAATAACAAATTTGAAAAAACTCGACAGTGTTACCTCGTAAATTATGTACAGAAATAGTATTCAAAATTTCAAAAGGATCGGTGCAGTAGTTTTGAAGTTATGATGGACACCGACTTTGAAAACGTGAGATGTGGGGAAAAGGATTTAAAGTTTTACACACTGTAAAATTCAAAATAAAACTCAACACTTATTTTATACTTACACATAATCGTCGATGCCATGTTCACACGGCAAAGAGCATCATCAGCATCTGTTTGTCCTTGTCTACGCAAAACTCTTCCAATGCAAATAGCACGTCCGGTAGTCCTCAGGTGAGCGCGTCTCTTAGCTGCCCGAGCAGGTATAGAAAATCAGTCTGAGTATCGCTCAAATGTTCATAATTTCGTCAATTTTGCTCCGATTGACATGAAATTTTGACACAATATTCTTAAGATGTTATACATTCATTTAAAAAATAAAAATTAAAATGCAAAAAAAAAAAGTTAAAAACCTTACCCCCCCTTAATGGCGTTTGTTTGGCTCCTTGTGATGCGCTTTGTACTCGATGTTGCTTCTATTGTGTCGGTGGTTATATATATAAAACTATCACTTCTAAAATTAAATGGTCGATGGATAAATTAAACGGCCAATCATTTTTAAAATTAGCTATAATATATTACAATCAGCGCACGATCTCTGAAAAGTTTTTGGTTTATTTGCAGTCGTTGAATTTTTGTAGAAATGCATACAATAAAATAGAATAATATATTCACTAGATTTAGGATGAATGGCAGACTTATTCAAGTGATAGCATCCCAATACGAAGGAAGTACTGCATGTCTTAGAATCAATGGATCATTCATACCACTGTTTGATATTGCAAAATGTTGAGTAATGTTACAAAGTATTTAACTTGTACCGTAATATGGACGCTGTATAGTGAATTCGTTGGATGTTATCTATTCTATAGGATTTGCATTCAAGGAATATTATTTTATTACGTTATTTGGACAATCAAAAATGTTGATATTGAGAAAAAAGATTTATGAAAAATGAGAACGATATCATAGAAGGTTAGAAAATGTTTCATGTTTGGGTTTACTCCTGTAGGTTTGTGTATCATAATAATCAAATCTTGATTCCTATTATATATACTTCGTCTATTTTAAAGTGATGAATATTGAGGGAACAAGATAAAAATACTATATATATGGAAGAAGGACTCACGACGTAACTTCCGGAAAATTTCAGTGCACCCTGTTCGACTTGCCTTACCTGTCATATTTTTTCAAAATGTCAGTCAAAAACATGCTTAAACAGCCGAAAAAAGTAATTTACGTTTTTTTTTTTAAATCTATTCAATAAGTGATTGTTGGTGTTTGTGTTCTTAGTCCTCCTCACTAGGGATTCCTGTGCTGAGGCGGGTAGTTTTTTTTCTATTTTTTTTTAATTTCTATGTTTTTAGTACATTTTTTCATATGCCTGCATCAATTTTATTTAGCCATACTTTCATCTTTTTTTTATACTCTTCAATGTTTTCAATATTTTTTAAGGTTAGAGAAAGGATGATGTAGACTTAGTAGAAAAATAAATATGACTTCTTTTACCAAAAGTTGTGTTGAACGTTGTTACTTTTCTTATTTCCATTTTAGTGCTTCTCGTGTTATTATATGTCGGAGTTCTATTGTTTGGTTTTGTGTTTTTAAATTGGTGTAAAATAAAGTTCTTAACATATGTCTTATGTTCGGAATGTCAAGACATTTGAAATCTTTTTCGAGGGCGTTCTGATTGGAAATTTTAAAATGGTTTTTATAAGGCTCTTTTGAGATATATTTAAATGGTTGATTTAATTTTTTGTGGCAGACCCCCATGCTAAGATTCCATACTCAAGCCGAGAATGACATAAGGCAAAATAAACTTTTTAATGTCTTTCTTAGGTAGTATATTTCTTAGGTTTTTGAATAAATATATAAATCTTGTAAGCTTATATAATTCTATTAATGTGAGAGTTCCATCGAAGGTTTTTATCTTTTTCCACTCCAGGATATTTAATGTTTTTTGTATTTGTTATAGTGGGGCAACAGCATTGTAATTGTTGATTTTTTCATTCATGTAATTTGAGAGTGTATCTTTACCAGGTTGTCTTCGTGAGTTTAATTGAAAAAGTTAGATATTTAGTTTTACTTATGTTGAGCGTAAGCGAGTTCTTCTTCAGCCAGTTTGGAAGTTACTTGTGAGTCCATTTTCAGTTTCTTTATCTGTGTCCATCCAATCCGTTTCATGGACTAATATAACGGTATCGTCAGAAAACTAATTACGAGTACGTCTCGTTTGGTTAGATGTTTGCTAATTTCATTTATATAAATAAGAAATAAAATTGGTCTCATCATCACACTCAATCACATCACACTCAACATCACAATCAAAACACTTCCTTGAGGGATACATTAGGGATTAGTTTATTGAAAGAAGTTTACTGTTTGTACATATTGTGTTCGTCCTGATAAATAAGTCATCGGTAAATTTAGTGTTGCCTTAGACATCCCAATTTTGTTAAGTTTTGTGGACAGAATTTTATGACCAATTGTATCAAATGTTTTTTGTAGGTTATAAATATAGCCAGTGTAAGGATATTTTAGTACATTTTACACAAATCTGTGAACAGACCGTCCAAGGTTCTCCACACTTACCATTGGAAGACTCGGTAAAGAAACAAGTCCACTTTTATCTCAGGGTATAATTATGTACTTTTACGAAGGTTTACACTGTCAATCGAATAGGGCGAGTAATGAAACACAGGAATAGTTAGAACAATTTAACTTTAGTTCAAATCAGTTGACGAGCATAACAAATGTGCTTTTATAGAATATTAGTACAAAATATAAATGACAAGGCACAACAAGGTAGTTATCACATGAATCATAAGTATGAAAATAAAGGTTTAACAATTTTCACAGTAAATTCGTGGACATATGCCAGAAATTTAAAATTGCAAGTATGTATACAAAAATTGTATTACTTCAAGACAGGTTAGATAGACATAATAAAACAGTCCGTATATACTTCTTGGAGGGATGAATTTGTTAACCAGTGTTAAAAATACAATATTTACTTGACGTGATCCTCGTAAGCTCAACCAGAAAGTTAGTTGTTTTAATTATAATCACGTAAAATGTAACCACAAAGTGATTGTGCCTTTATTGAAGAAGCACAAAAATTTCAACTATTTTGTAGTTTTCTTTTTTAAAATACAAAGGTTAATTAATTAAAAAATAATTGCTCTAAAATCTCGATTAACTGGTACAAAAATCTTTAAGTTCTTATATTACATTCAAATTTCTTATAAGACGAAGGTTCTCAGCCGTCTCGGGACTGAATCATATTATATGTCAAGAAATGTTCTCAAACAAGTCTTTTTTTTCTGTCCGTGAAATGGCGCAATTTTTGATGAATAATTTTTTGTCAAACATATATTTTTTGGAGAATGCCTGGTGTAAAAGACCAGCTTAGAGATTCAGTAATGGGGAAGACCGGAAGAAGTGGAGTTTTTATTATTTTTTGATGCAACGGCATATCAGAAGTACATACGTACAAATTTTGGGACTGAACGACAAAATGTATGGAAACTGAAACAATCCCGTCCCATGGATTTGAAAATTTTGGGATTGGTCGAAGAAATCTCTGGAAACTGATACAACACCCTCCCCCACCGTGGATTTAAAAATTTTGGGACCGAATCATGAATTGGCCAGAAACTGAAACAACCCCCCCTATGGATTTGAAAATATTATTGTAGTAGTACACTTTTCAGGTAGTGATTGTATTGTATTAGATCATACATATATTATTAGAGAGTTATTGTAGTACGTACAATTTTTTTGAACTACATTTAGTACACTTCATGTAGTTTATACTACAACTGTAGTGCACACTTTGTAGTTTTCTAACTGGTGAACCTGTGTGTGTTGTAGTCTTCATTTTGAAATGTAGTTTTTCCCTTCGCTAATTTTTTACAATCATCTATATTTTCTATGGTTACTCTTGTAAAATTTTCAAAGGCGACAACAGTACACAAGCTTTCCCAAAATCCATAATATTGTGTCGGGGATAATATTTTATTGTGTTACAGAAAATGGAAGATTTGCTTTTTCAGAATTTTTTCCAGGATTTTTGAGAAGATACGTATAGGGCTTAAGATACACTAATAGGGCAATAGTTATTTATGATACCCGATTCTAACGGAATTTTCTAACTTTATTTCTAGGCTTTGTCTAGTTAAAGTGCATTATTAACTACATACAAAAAAAAATTCAAATACAAAAGTATCATTGATTAACTTGTTCTAACATTAACAAATTTGAATGAAATACAGACGCAATTACCTGAAGTAGGTTTAAATTACAATGAAATTATGAAAACCTTGAATCCAAATAAATAATGTATAATAAGTGTTAGTTTTTTAAATTAATAAATTGATATAATACATTCACAATTCCTCTTGAAAAATTAAAAAATATATTCCTTCTCACGATGAATATCTAAAAAATCTCCATAGAAAAAAACAAAAGTTATCTTTCATAAATATCCAGTATTAATGTTAATCAAAAGAGTAAGTAATTAGAGCAGCAATTTCTCTTTCGTAAACGTAAAGTGGAATAGAGTTGTGCTAGATGTTAGTTCTAGCTTTACTTTAATTCGTAGTCTGGGCAGAGTTTACGACGTAACTGGACGAAATAAACTGACGGTTCTATTAGACCGGTGCAAGCGGCGTACGTTTTTTTGCACTTTTTATTAAATTTTTGAAATATGTTTTCGAATCAGAAATAAATATCTAAGAGTCGTAATATCTCTGTTTCTATTTCGATAAAATCTATTCTGAATTCCCTGGTTTAACTATCTACATACAAGGTAGGATCCGGTATAATTAAATTATTTAGGCAACGGATTTACTATTTTCTTTTAAGGAAGCGGGAAAATTAGTATTTATTAAAGGAACTATGAAAGCAGAAGTTTATTGTATTGTTTGTTTCCATATTACTGAGTGTATTTTCCAAGATCACTTTACGCCACGCTGACGATAAAAAACTGTAAGAATTATTTTTTTTATAACAGTATATTTTGTATTATTTATATTTAAAGCATTTACTTTGTGGTTAGACATTATCACATAGAGTTAGTTAAATTAGTATAAACCACTACCAGATTTTGGGTCTACCGGTTTCGAGACGTACCCGTCTCTTCGTCAGGACCAACACTACACTATTATGTTCACAACCACAAATTTGTTATTAACTAATATGATATAAATAAAATGAAAAAATACAAAATTATAAAATTATTTTTATACCGAAGATTTTATGCAAAATAATAGGATAATAACACTGCGTTGGTTTGGAAATAGTCCTGACCTGAATCCTTTTGAGAAGCTGCGACATAAAATAACCATTGATGTAAATATATTGAAGACTTCGTCAAAGGAAAATCTCAACAAAATTATTTAAATGGGTGGTAAAAGAAAAATTCAGACGATTATCTCCAAGATATGGTGAATTCCATACGTATTGAAATCGTGTTAAAAATTAAGGAGGCCTGTCAAAATACTAATTGTTTTTGTCTTTCTTAGCTAATAGTAAAACAACAATACAAATAAAAATAAAACACGTAAATTTTTAAATTAAAAAGTAGTTTATGAAGAGAATATTTTTTTAATAATTATTTTTTTCCAAAAAAGTAAAAGAAATACTTAAACCACACTCATAAGTATTTTTTGTTCAGCCAAAAGGTATATTTGATATTTTGATTGTTTAAACATTTTTACTTTATAATTTGAGTGAAAAGTAATTAATAAACTTTTTAAAAATCTGATATATTATAAGAAAACTATTATTTTGAGGGTGTACACATTTCTGTGCTTGTTACTGTATATGAATGAAAAGTACTATAGTATAAGCGAAGCAAAAGGTTACATGTTAAAAGACCGTTGCTCTACGAAGTCGGCTACGTTAACAAACCTAAATTAAAGTGAATATTTCGCTCTTCTCCCGGAGAAATGTCTAGTAACCAGAAGATTCTAAACTTGAATGGTGTGAGCGGAGATCTGACCGAATTTGCGGTCGAGCTTCATTAGCAGTTTTCAAGTTTCTTAGAAGCATAAAGTTGCCTTAGTCGACGCTTCGTACGGTTTGTACCTACCTATTTAAATTGCAAGTCAGCAAGATAACCACATTCAAAAGCCTAACTATCCACGTCCAGATGTTAACCAAATTAATATTGTTATTATTACTAGCTACTAGATATTTGTTCCAAGAACACAATTACAGGGTTTTATCCACAAATAATCAATAATTAATATAAATTATGATGTCTCCGAAGTTAATAATACGGAAAAGGAAGTCTTTATTGGGCGTCCACAGGGCTTGCGACCCGTCGTGGCTAGCTTAATGCTAAAACATTACACAATGTAACGTTCACCGATTCAAACCGAGAACAACCATATATCTATGTATCAAATGTGTTGATATAATATATATATATGTATATATATATATATATATATAGCTAGTAGTCCCATAGCTAGCTAGTAGTCCCATAGCTAGCTAGTAGCAAAAATTTTACAGATGGATTCCTGCCTTGATAATGAGTCGAAAATATTATAAAATTACCTAATATTATTAAAATGACCTATAATTATCAATAGTTATGGAGATATGCAATATCAAAGTTTGCATTTTTTTTTTTCATAGTTCGACTTATTTTTGCAAAAGCATAATTTCAGTAACTTCTGTATTTGATTAGTATTTAAGTTCATGAGATGTAAATACTAGTCAAATACACTGATAGTTTTTGCTACTAGTTATGGGACCCCCTAAATATATGTTATTTACGTAACTTATTTTACATATTGATAAAACTGTGTTATCGCCATCTATGGTTGAAATATTTTAATAGAAAACATAAATTTGATGTGCAATATTTATGTCTCATGTTTTACAGTAAAGTTATAATTTGTAAAATTATTTTGAACGCCACGCCGCGCCGCGCCGCCGACGGAACAACTCAGGTTAGCTCTCACTGGTACGCGACTTTTTTGCTTCGTTTTGTCGTTATTAAAATATTTATGATCCACGTAACAGTTATAAAGTAAAGAAAATGATAGTTTCAAAAATTGGTTGACCTGTGATTTTTTTAATTCACTCCGCCAACAATTTTCTATCCCCATTAAATTCCTTTACCGTTCTTCGGAGTTTGTCACTATGGTTATATCACAGTGTATAAATTCATATATGAAGTTTCGTATCCCTTATGCTTGTTTATAAGTATCTATATTTTAATTTTATTTTTATGGTTCCTAGTATTCTTGTAATTCTTTTAGCGTGGTTAGACATTTTAAATAATCTAAAAAAATAGTTCGTTTTATTCAGCAATCCGTGTTTTATTTTTAGCAACCGACTGATATTATTTTTAGAACGACAATTAAGTCCCGATTCCGTTTATTATTAACATTTAAAGCCCACGCTAACATTAAATACAGAAAAATATTGTTTTTTAATGAAAAATACATTTTATTATGAAGTTGCAATTTAGAAGATTTTTCAAACAAATCAGATAAATCAATTAAAAAAAAGTACAAATAGGGAAAAATCTATCTATGTATATCAATATATTTATCATTTACATACGACTATATACATATGTATATGTACATTATCAGATTTCTGGCAATCATAAATGGTGACTATGGCGAAAATAGTTTCGTCGTTCCTTGGAAAGGAAATGAGCCTTGTTCCTATCGTAGTTGCAACCAAATATTTTTAGATATAGGTACAGGGTGTAACAGAGCTAGTCCACAATTCTTTAAAGGGGGATTCCTGCCATGGTTACGAGTCGAAAATTTTCAAGCAACCATGACCTAATATCAGTAGTTATGGCATTATGCAATATCAAAGTGTGCATTTTTTTTTTAATATTTCAGACTTTTTATTACAAAAAGTTGAAGTATTATTTACTTATATCGATTATGTAAAATTCAGTCGTTTCAAAAAGTTTAATAAAATAATAAAAACTCTGAAGAAATTCCAATTGGAATTGGTAGGTTTTTATAATTTTATTTGACTTGTATTAAAGGGAATGAATTTTTCATATTAGGTATAAGTTACTGTAATGAGAGTCCAACGTTTTGCAAAAAATAAGTCAGAAATATTGAAAAAAATGCAAATTTTGTGTGTGATTGGATTTATTTTGATTTACTATGTTTTTTTTAATGTTTTACAATGTGGAATGTGAAAAGGTGTAATGTGGCCTTATTAAAAATAATTAATTACGTATCTTGTATCACAAAACAGGGGCGTACTCGTTGTGACTCGTCAGTGGCGACAGTGATGTGGGCACGCGCGGGGTGGCGCACGGAGCGTGCCCGCCCAGTTGTTGATTAGTAAATAGTAAGCGTGCGGAGTACGTGCACTGAAATTTGAGGTGTGCCATTTCAGAGAATTTTTATCAGGCCCGGGCGTCTGTTTGACTCAATATCAGGTTTTTTATTTTTTTTTTATTTCAGACAATTTTACAGAAAATATGAAAGATGAAAGATATGTATAGGAAAGATAAGAGAAGAAAAAATTAGAGGATGAAATGAAGTGAAACATAGATTACTTTTAAAAATTATTTCTTATTCATCAGTCATATAAAATAAGTAATAATTATTAAAATCCTGCTCACTTCCTCCCTATCTCCGATTTCCTTCCTGCCTCTCCCCACATTTTTCTTTCTTTCTTTCAACAATTACAAATCCTCACCTAAAAGGATAAGCGTGTCCCAAGGTGGCGATATAAACAATGATACAAGCTAATAATTAAAAATAATAAGAAAGTGAAAAGAATAAAGATAACATGGCAAATATTTATGAGGTATTCTGACGTGTGTCGCTAAAGTAAGAATAAAAAAATTTAATTAGGATAAGATTTGTATAAAACACTGAAAATTTATAAATTAGAATAATTTTAAATGAAACTGAGATTATACCGAGTATAATATTTAGACATAAACGTTCCAATCTATAGTTAAAGAATAATTTATTTAATTAGATAATTAGGTAGTATTGGAAGATGAGATGATATTACGGAAAATATTATCTAAAGAAGTTCGATTTTTAGCATGTAAAATTGTTAATATAGTTTTTTTACATTGGTGATGTTTTTGACAGTTTCAGTGAGCGTATTGAATATTTTGGGAGCAATAAAAGAATAGTGAGGCTGACCAAATGTGGTTTTCATGAATGGGATTTGAGTAGGTTCATTGTCTAGTGGGTTTTGTTTGTTGAGTTCTGTATGCTAGTTCCCTATTATAGTCAAATCTACATAATGCTGTTTTAACATACAGTTATCTGATATCAAGAACCTTATATACGGTAAAGAGTTCGTTTGATGGGAACATCGAGGATTTTTTCATAATTACTTTTAGAATACATTTTTGTGTTTTTTCAAGAACATCTAATATCGATGATGCGCATCCACCCCAGCTTGTATCCCATACATTAATGATGATTGGCATAGGGCGAAGTAAACAGTTTTCATTGTGTCCGTGTCTAATATATTTCTTATCTCTCTGTAGATAAAGATAGTATACGAAGCTTATCAGACAGTGTTGACGGAAAAGTTTTTAGCGAAAAACCAAAAACTTTTCTGTGCATTTTTAGATCTGCAAAAGGCTTATGATAGAGCTATAAGAGGAAGGTTATGGAAGATACTCTCTGATTACAAGGTGAACAGTAAACTTATACACGCAGTTGCATCCCTTTACGAGGGGAGTACTGCGTGTGTAAGAATCAATGGATCATTCACACCATGGTTTGATATAACAAAAGGTGTCAAACAGGGTTGCGTAATGTCTCCATGGCTGTTCAACTTGTATATGGATAATTGTGTGAAAGAACTGGAATGTATGAATGTAGGAGCGAAAATGAGTGATTTGATTGTATGCTGTTTACTGTACGCGGCTGATGCAGTATTAATGGCAAATAGCGAACAAGACCTACAAAGTCTAGTTAGCAGGATGTATGATGTATGCAAGGAAAGTGACCTTATTATGAATATAAAGAAGTCAAAAGTAATGGTATTCGAGAAGGAGGAAAGTAAGACAACGTGTGAAATACTACTAGGCAATGATTGTTTGGAACAAGTAGATAAATTTGTGTACTTGGGAAGTATGTTCGATAGAAGAGGGAGTGTTGAGAAAGATATAGAGAGGAGAGTGACTGCCGGGAATAGGATGAACGGTGCTTTGAATGCAATCATTTCTAATAGAAATTTGTCTACCGAGGCAAAACTAGCGGTACATAATGGAGTTCTGGTACCGACACTAATATATGGAAGTGAAGCCTGGAGCTGGCAGAAGAGGAACGAAAGTAGATTGAATGCAGTGGAGATGAGGTCCCTTTGACGTATGTGTGGTAAATCCATGTATGATAGAGTAAAGAATGAAGATATTAGGAATGAATGTAAAGCTGATTGTAGCATAATACACAGAATAAAAATAGGGTCGCTCAGGTGGTTTGGGCATGTTGAGCGAATGAATGAGGAAAGAATGGTAAGAAAGATATATGATGCAAGTGTTGACGGCGCCAGAAAGAGAGGGCGACCACGGAAGACGTGGCATGACCAGATTAACCAGATACTGGAAGATGGTCCTGTTAGGAGCATGAACAACCGTCGAGCTTGCATGCGAAGATGTATGAATGTAGACGAAGCGAAAGTTGTATGTCAGGACAGAGGAGTATGGCGCTCTATCCTCTCTGCCTACCCCCCGGGGAAACGGCGTGATGGTAAGTTAGTTAGTTAGTTAGTTATTAGACAGTGCAGTAATCTGTTCTTCCCATCTCATTCTATTGTCAATAATAATACCAAGATATTTTATGTTTTGGACTTGTTCTATTGTATCGCAAGGACATTCTTTTTGGCATAATTTTTTATCAGATTTGTGTACTTTGAGTTTCGGTATTGTGGATTGATGTATGGAATTATTAATACTATAAGTTATGAATTTTGTTTTTATGTTTAGTGATAGAAGATTATCATTTAACCAATCCATGAGCAATTTAAGATCTAATTCGCTTTTTTCATGAATATGTGTCCATGAACGTGAATTAAATTATATTTAAAAATATTTTTCCCCCTATAGATAATTCACATAGAACGCTTAAAGGACTTTGCCAGGTCCAAAAAGATTGTTACAACGTTATGACCTTTGTCTATTTTTTCTACTATTGATGAGGTTAGTTTCATTATAGCATCACCAGTTCCAACTTTAGGTCTAAATCCATATTGATGGTCAGAGAAAATCTCATTTCTAATTAAGAATTTTGAAAGCCTATTTTTGGTTACAGTTTCAATTATTTTTTGCAAGGACATTAAGCATTAGAATAGGTCGATAATTAATACTATCTTGTCTATTCTCACCTTTATAGATATGAATAATAACCGCTTGTTTGCATTGTTATAATTATCAAATCTCATTAAAAATTTACTTGACAATTATTTTTATAATACAACAAATTAAAACGGTACATATCCATTTTATTATAATTGTGTTGTCTTTTCTTCTGCTTCATACTGCAAGCTTTCTTTAAAATCTTGAATCATAATAAAATTGTGTAATTTCCCTAATTTTCTGTAATAAATGTAATGTCACTTATTGATGAAACTTTTCTTAAGACTCTAAATATTTACAAAACGACATTAATATAGTGAATAAGACACCCACCTAATAATCCAGTGGTTGAGGGTTGAGGCCTTATTCCAGGAGACCTAGTTTGTAAATGATAAGAATATTGAGGTACATGTATTCCATGCACGCATCACTTTTATATTTAAAAATAGTTATTTTTATTAAAAATATATAAAAATAAATTTTGTAAATTGTTTTCTATTTCTCCTTTCTCCTTATTTCATTAATTTTTCACTAAAATGCGAGTTTAGTTGTCTATCTCAGAACGAGTATACTTGATAGTACCATACGTGATAACGCAGCAACTAATCTTACATAATATTATCATTCATCTTACTTACTACAATTATTTAATGCTGGCCTAGTTATTTAACCTGACATAACTATTCATCCAATTTATTAAAATGAACATATACAGACGTGTGCAGATTATTAGACTCAAACAATTTTTTCTTTTCAAACTTTAATGACATATAATTACCGTAATTACATTAATGGTTTATATCTAGTATTTGGTGAACATTCCTTTGTTCTTTAGCAGAAATTTAATCCTAGTCGGCATGCTGTGTATCAAATTTTTGCAGCTCTTTTTTATTTTTCGACTGTCATACCATACTTGAATAAGTTCCTCTATGAGATTTTGCTAGGTGGTTATCTTTTTTTCTTCAATTCTTTCTTCACAATATTATTCGATCAATTAATAAATTAATCATTGATTTTGTCCATTTTCTACTATCTACATTAAAAAGTTATATAAAAATATAATAATTTAAAATGCACAAAGATATTTAAAAAAATACTTGTTGACAAATACTAGGACGTTATTTTTATGTTGTCAGCAAGCCCAAAATATTCCTCTCGGTTTTGTTGGTTCGCGGTCGGGCTTACCTCCCTCATGACGCGTAATATTAATATTTATCCTTGATCTGGATTCCAATCGTGCCACGTGAGAACACACCTGGAGTTTCGCTTGACATTCACGACAATCGAGATTTTATTACATCGATATTCATGGCACGACATTTGCACTTTTTCTACCCGACCTGTTGCATGCGAAATCGAAGGTGAGATTATGCCGACAGACATGTCGGATTGATCAATATTCGTGATACCCCTTGGTTTTACTTTACTCACGTTTTGGGGAGGGTAACGTACAAATAGGCGTAATAACATCGGACGCATTCCCAAATTGTATACCTAATGTCCACATAATACATCAAATCAGGTGAGTAATTTGTTTGGATACTGGGTATATCCATTCTTAGTGATCCAAAAAAAGTGATTGCTTGACCAATTCAGAAAAAAAATATTTTGTCGATGCATTGCATAATAGTTAAAACTATATATTTTTTTACTTTTATTGTATAATATATGTTTTTTTATATAAACTTTTATTTAAAGTTATCTATAAACTTCATAGTATAGATAATTTGTGTAATAATATTCGTATTATTAATAATATATAATAACAATAATATTTGTTACATTCCGTATGCCGTTTTTAGCATTTTCAGGTATCAGTAATTTTTAAAATGACTCAGCACTGGGTTATCCTAGGATTTTCAAATAAACTGCATTGTGTTCAGTACAATCTGGCCTACAAATCAAAGTCATTTTAACTTACGTAATAATATGTTTTTGATTATTCCACCTCCACATTTATACACATCCTGCTTTGGATATGGTACTTAACACAAACATGGACACACTCTGACTTCGGTACGGTATTGCACGCCAGTGCGTAACCTACACATCAATACATACTCCACATCAGCCCTGATGATGGCCCTTGCAATGGGTTCCGAAACGTCGACCAGAGAGGTCACATATACACGGCAGAATATCCCAGAAAACTGCACACAGAAGATACTAAAACATAATTGAATTCACTGACAAAATATGATCTTTTTCTAAGATGGCCGAAAATTCTGGATCATTTAAAATGGATTGGACCTACTATAAAATGCAAATAACTTAATAATAACTTAGTAATCGCATTCAGATTTTCAGAAATAATCTTCCACTACAAACTAAAACTCTAAAACACTAAAACGAAAAGTATTCAAACAAAGCGCACATTGTACTCCGGTGCTTATGTATGGTTGCAAAATATGGAACCCAACAAAAGACAGGTGCAACAACCTAATGTAACACAAATAAACCTGAAGTGTATGCAGATACAGGAAAAGAAAGTGTAGATAAGCGAGCAGACAAGAGAAGTTGATAAAATTATTTGAGCTAAGAAAGTTAAATGGCAATGGGTAGGCCACATTACTCCGACGATCGATAATCGTTGGACTGACGTAATCATCGAATTCTGTGAAAAAAAACGTGTCAGAGAACAGAGAAAAGTAGGAAACACAAGGGGAGGCCTTCCATCCAGTAGATGATAGAAAACGGCTGATGATGATGAAATATTTTACAAAACATACCCCATAACACATTTTAAGAATCCTGAATTTTTCATTGCATAAAATTCGTAACTATTTAATGCTGAACGTGGCAAGTGTGATTTAATGTTAGAAATTATGGAGAAACGAAATGGCATTCGGAACTTTCTTTCGTAAACTAAACCATTAAGTTAAATTTTATTATTAAAGGTGATGTTGTACCTTCCTGTTACGAAATTATTATTTTTTTGGCGCCAGCAATTTATTAAATTTTATGTTCTACATATCGGATAACGGGGCTACGCGCATTATTTTATTTTTATTCTGTTTTGTGGGAAGCCTCGCATTTCAACAGCTTAACGCGATGGATAAAGCCGGGGCATAATTATATTTCGTGACTTTTATCTACGAGGGGGCTTTTTGGCGCGCTCGTTTAAGTAAATTAATGTTTGCCAACACCTACCCCACGTTGTGTGCCGTGGGTCCCAGCCCACCGGTCGGGTCAAGGGTTGCCTTTTGCGGTCGACCACCGTACACAATAATGGAAGTCCGCAGTCCGCACGAGCGCGACACTCGCAACACCCCTGTTCCCCGACCCCTACAAATACTCGAGAGGATCATTCGCACCAAGATTCACGTGATGACAGCTTAACATTTGCTTTAAGGGAAAACCGTTTCCATGTGACTTGATTTTCCAAGCGAGGAAAGGAAATGACATGACACGATTACAAAAGGTTTATAAATACCGCGATAAGTGACACTTCAGTTGAGGGTGTGCTCGTTATTCTAAGGGAATTAAGATACTACATATACAATCTTAATATAATCCATTCGTCTCCCGCTCGTGTATTTTCTCCTAAAACTGAAATACCGTATTGCATCAATTACAAGACGCAATTTTTCTTCGTATTTTGATGTCTCTGTATTCGAGATGCTCCGTCTTATATTCGACAACCTCTCACCACGGCAGAGGGTACACTGAATGGCTATCTGCTGCTTGAAAAAAAAATCAAAATCAATTATAGAATCGTCCGATCATTAGCTCATTAGCTTGGTCCGTGAAAAATCGCTTTCAGCGGACATCAGTACACAACAAATCCATGAGGCGCCATGACCGAAAAATCGGCCTGTATCCGCTTCTGATGACCAAAGTGCATAAATAATTAACATATATTTAACTGTAACAGACCTAATATTTCTTTATAGGATCGTAAATAGTTTGATTGATTGCCCCCAGATTATTAGTCTGATCGACTTATATGCTCCATCGAGGTCATCAAGTCACAGTGCATTGTTCTATTATAGTGGAAGTGTCAGAACTAATGCATTAGCAAACTCTGTAATTCCCAGATTACACTCATTAGGGAATGAACATGCAGAGGCGGCCGACATTTTTGCTGATAGTATAACTGTTTATAGGACAAAGCTGATACAATTGTTTACATCCCAACGAAATGGAAATGGACAATAAATCTTTCTATTTTACCTTTAACTATTATTATTTGTACCTTTAACTTTATTATTATTTTATCTTATGTTTTTATGTTTTTCTTATGTTTTTCTTTATTATTATTATTATTATTATTACCTTTTAACTATTATTATTGTAACTTTTAACTGATTTTTATTATTTTAACTGTCTTATGTTATCTTTTAAAAAAAAATATTCTGTATATTGTAAAAGCCCATAAGGGCGTTAAATAAATAAATAAATAAAATAAATAAATATATTTCATTTTTGCAACAAATAAATATATTTATATTTTTTTATAAGAAAGTATTTATTAACTTTATTATTTCTAGTTTAAAAAATTAAGGGTGCGTTTTATAATCGATGTATTACGGTATAATTATTATTGAATTTATTTGTTTTCCACACTAAGAAAATACAAAAGTTCAGAGTGAGAATCCTCAAGTTATTATACTTTTATTGTAAATTTATGGTGGATTGTAAATTAGCATAGTATATGTAAATTACACGAAGAATTGAATTTCTTTTTAATTTATGACCAACTTTTACTTCAGTTACTACTCTTGTTCAATCCACATCTTTGGTTTGGTTATTGTTACCCATAATATTGATATAATAATTATTAATAAACAAAATTTTCAGGGCTTCAGTGTTCAGTAGATTTTTGAACTTCTGATGGACTCTTATGAATCTTCTGTTGTATGCCGTCTATCATTTTTCATAAACAAACTTTCAGTAAAAATTCATTTCAAATTAACATTATTTTACAATGCTCAATACTTCTTCAAGGTATCCATTGACAAAATACGTGATCTAATCCAGAAGATACCATTTCCATACCCAGTGCTCGCAGCAATATGTATATATTTTATTGTCTGTCATCTGGCAACCCTTGAAATATTGCTCCATATTTCAAAATTGTGGATGTTAAATAAAGACATTTATTTTTTATATTTTTCGTTCCGAGCTACCAGGCAGCCGATGGCATCAATTTCACTTGGATATTAATTCTATGTAGATGTATTTAAATCGAGGCCATAAAATCAACGGATTCAATATAGAAAAACAAATAAAATAATAATTAAATTCTTCACAGAATATAAATTGAAAATTATACCGTATTTTGGTAACGTTTCCATGATAATATTCCTCGCGGTACCTTAGATATACTAACTCGACGTCTACTCAGTTTGGGTAGAAACTATATCATCTGTTCACGATCAAATACGTATACATATATTAATATAAATTGTCAGAATCTTAATTTATATAAAGTTACCACATTCTACTAGGTTCTTCTTCCAGTTATAGTTTTGTGTGATCTCGAGAGTACGAAATTTCATTAGTTGCGATGAGTTGCAACGTTAGTAATCATAACAGCTGTTACTTGTAGCTGAGTTAGTGCATTGACCCGTTCTGTTGTTTAAATAATATTTGAAGAATTTATGAACACTGCATGAATCTCTAAATCTACCACTAAACCTATGAATTCTAATAATACTCGGCATCTATAGTGGAATATTTTGATCCTTAAATTAAGATAAATTACACAAGTCTCATAGAGATTGTTTATATGAGATACGTGTACATGTCTTTTTTATACTAAGTCCTTTTTGATACCTCTATATTTTTTGAATAGAAATATAGAGTTATCATAACCAGCTGCAAAATCTACAAAAAAAAACTACAGATGCCTCTAGCATAGTCCATTCAAGTAAAGATTATCAGATTTGGAACATATATGGAACATTAAAAAATTTGATAATGTGTCGATGTTTTCACGATGGAATTGGTGAACGTTACATTGTGTGATCACTTAAGCCAGCTCATGCAGATTGTAAGCCCTGGGCTTTCATTATACTTTATAAATATACTATATTCATTATAAAAAAAATCCACTCACGTTTCTCGTATAGCTTCGTCTCAGTGACACTTATATAATTTATCTTAATTAATTAATCATCCCTCTTGGGAAAAAATCGTTAACAATATTCTCAGAACATACCCAGATATAAGAATATTTTATTATTTTTATAGTTCGCTTTAACTCCTCACCGTGCATAGACAATTTTTTTTACATCGTAAATGTAACCATGTAAAAAAGTAAAAACGAAAATATACTAATGATGGAATCGGAAAGTAAAGTAATAACATTTTTATTTATTATAACACAGCTTTATTTTGGAGATCAACAAAAATTTACGTTTAGATCTAATTTCATACTGCTTTGCCGAAAGAACAGACATGTCAAACCGGTTGATGTTAAACAATAAAACTCAAATGATTGTATACAAAATACCTAACAAATTAGATAAATCTTAGCAATACATATGTACGAGTATAGAAGAAAAATCTATTTATCCAAATATATTTGGTTACCACGAAATGTTTTTGGATAGATTTTTTTTCCGTAAATCTTTCTTAATGATTTGTCCAATTAGTTTTAAATAGATATCATAGAACAATTTTCTAAATATTGCAACACACAATAAAATGTGTTTTCATTAAAGAGTAATATTAAAATTAGTTTATATTATGGATTATTACATACTAACTCCCTAACTCATTTTACAAGCTTACTGATGAAAAACAGTATATAGTTCGATTCATTCTGCTTGCAAACATTTTTTTTATATAATGTTTGTGTTCAGGTATGTTCATATATCTCCCTTATAAAATAAGCCAGAAACACTTTTTAGACATTTTATTGTCATGCAAAGCTTTTTTATTTTTTTACTAAACAACTTTTGATTGATCCATAATACAGTTGAAAACATTTTATAAACTATTATAATTGACACACATTTAATAACATGTTGAATATGAACTCTTATATCGACTAATTTAAGTACTAAAGGAACAGTAACAGAATAAAAAAATGTGGACAGAAGAACCATGCAAGCTAATTGGTGTCTAAGTCAAAACAATTTATCTATAACACTTGACACATCATTAAGCATAATCCACTTTTTATCACCTCTTCCACCCCTTCCAAATTGGGAGTGAGCTGACTATTGCGTATCTTAGATATACTAATTGTGTATCGAGACGGAACTTCTGTAAGGGCGGCATTTATATGGACAGGAGCCATACTTGAGACGGATGCTATTTTTTGCGAGGTCTTTTTCCCAAGGCACGCTTCCCGTACTGTGGAGTCAGGTCTAGAAGAGACTTCTGCTCCGTTTAGTTAGCAGCCGCCCGACCGAAGTTCCACCTCCACTGACTGCCGCCGTAGAGCAAAAGACCAGGGCTTATGGGCTCGACTCGGTCAATTGTGACGTACAGTGGCTATACAGGATATGATTAGGCTAGTTTACGTGGACTTTACAATGGACTGAAAGAGATTAAATTTAATAACATGATTTATTGCACAAATTGTTACATAGTTAATGTACCTAGCTATCCGATTCCTACCGCGGACTATCTATACCTAAGTTGTATTAATGAGCATTGATTCTAATTAGCCACTAATCCTGATCTAAGGCTGGTAATCGAGCGATTATAAATATGAAAGCATGAACTGAGCTAAATAGAGATTTCTGTAGGGAATTTCTTGACGCGTGCGGCGCGAAACCGCCGTGCGTGGTGATGTCGTCTCCGAGGCCGCATCCTCCTCGCCCGTGGCACAGCTGATCTGCAAGCCCGTCTCCATCCTTACAGCTCCCGAATATCCCTCTGCTCGCAATCGATTTGGTCCATGCTCGGTGAAGATATTCGTTAAATCATATAAAACGGCTTTTCAGCTATTTCACGGTGGAAATAATGGACTAGATTCCATTCAGATGCTTGTAGATTCATTATCTTTTAGTTAGTTATATAACACGCGTGCAATTATCTTCAGATTCAATAGCATATACTTTACTGTTTTTGTGGTGGGTAATCCTCCACTTGTCACAATAGTTTGTTACGATTATTACCGTAAGCAAATTTTATACAAGGGTTTATGCAGTAATTATAATGGAAGCAATGCAAATTATTAGTTTAAAACAATGACGATCTCTTACGAACGATAATTCAGGTTCACAAATCGTACTAAATTGTACACGAATCCCGGAAATTATATGGTGGATAATAAATTATTAAATCTTATTAGTTTACAAGGACTTATTAAAATTAACATAATGATACTAAACGATTTATTCTACACGACTTTATAATGATTTCGAGGTCTTCGAAGTTTTAGAGTTTCGAGGGTTTTCGAGGTGTTCGAGGTATTCGAGGGTCCTGATAGAAAATATATAACAATAATT
This sequence comes from Agrypnia vestita, assembly GCA_016648135.1. Lineage (NCBI taxonomy): Eukaryota > Metazoa > Arthropoda > Insecta > Trichoptera > Phryganeidae > Agrypnia > Agrypnia vestita. The sequence goes on along the minus strand of JADDOH010000165.1, from coordinate 81,868 downwards.
AGTATGATACATTGATTCAGTAATGGTTGCACTTTTCGATAATTTACCGGGCGAAATTGTTCCATGGATCCCGGACCCTCGAGAATAGTCGTGGTTGGAGGCAGTACTGCACGCAAAAAGAGACTGGTATTCAGTTTGCAGGGCATTTTATAGCCTACAAGCGGGGATGCAACATCCTAGTGATGTGTATCCCATTTTTATTTATGGTAATTTAATATATATTTTTTTAATTTTAATTACACCGGTTGGTGCGAAATAATTTCGTGGCAGTATATCTAAGATACGAAATGTAATAAGTGTAGAACCTGGTAATTTATTTTACAATTTGGGAACAAGTATTCCGATGTCCTCGGTCCATCTTTATTGTTAATTTTAGGAATTGTTAAACTCAAATTGGCTACACCTCTTGCACTTCTTCCTTGTGAAACTACTGCATTAAATAATATATAATTTTCTGATATTAATATTATTAATCAATGAATGTATTAATATTTTATTAAAAAGACCTGGCACTACAAGTATTAGAGGATAGCCCTCCTGTTAAATCCCCAACAACAAGTAGAGTATGCTCGAGAAGATGTATGAATGTAGGCGAGGCAAAAGTGATGTGCCAAGATAGAAGAATATGGCGTTCTATCCTATCTGCCTACCCCTTAGTTAATAATATGGATAGTTAATTATGTACTTATTGTGAATAATAACAGTAATAATCTGTGCACAGGAATAACGTTTATGGAAGAAAAAAACAATTTCAGATTATGCCTCAATTCAAAAGCTTGCCGGCTTACATTTTTTGACTATAGCTGTTTGAAGACTGTGGATTTACTTTATATTTGAGTAACAAGAGTGACCCCATGTTTGGATGCCACATATCAATAAAGACTCGATCAAAGATAAATAGATTATTCGACTTTTTTTTTCTTATATCAACTCTTTTTTTTTAAATGCGTAATCGGAAAAAAATCTATTAACAATACTGTCCCATTAAGGTAAAAAGCAGTATCTCCATTTAACAAATTACTGAGTAAATCAGGGAAATGTGAATGGAGCAATTTCTATCATTCAAATGAATTTTTTTTTGCTCAGTTAATGGATATTGAATTAATACAAATAAAAAATGTTATTTTATTATTACTTATATAGTTTGTATTAAAAATTAAAACTGCAAAAGCTATTTATGTCAACTATATCCACGATCTTGCATTACGCCGGCGCGGCGCGGCGGATTGCCATGTAGTATAATGAATGCCCCACATTAACTGAGAAAAATCATCGAATATTTGAATTTGGAGATTATCGTTCCCAAAAGTCTTTTTGAAAATTGTTTTGATAGTAAAATTTTTTCATAATTTTCCCTGATGGGCCGTAGCTGGCGAGTATACGGGGGCACAAACCTGTGGAACGCCTCCACGACTGTCTTGCCACCAAACCATAATAAAACGAGTTAAAACCCTGATGGGCCGTAGTCGGCGAGTATTCGGGGGCACAAACCTGTGGAACGCCTCCATGACTGTCTTGCCACCAAACCATAATACAACGAGTTAAAATCCTGATGGGCCGTATTCGGGGGCACAAACCTGTGGAACGCCTCCACGACTGTCTTGCCACCAAACCATAATACAACGAGTTAAAACCCTGATGGGCCGTATTCGGGGGCACAAACCTGTGGAACGCCTCCACGACTGTCTTGCCACCAAACCATAATACAACGAGTTAATACCCTGATGGGCCGTATTCGGGGGCACAAACCTGTGGAACGCCTCCACGACTGTCTTGCCACCAAACCATAATACAACGAGTTAAAACCCTGATGGGCCGTATTCGGGGGCACAAACCTGTGGAACGCCTCCACGACTGCCTTGCCACCAAACCATAACACAACGAGTTAAAACCCTGATGGGCCGTAGTCGGCGAGTATTCGGGGGCACAAACCTGTGGAACGGCCCCACGACAGCCTTGCCACTAAACCATAAAACAACCTTATATATTTTTCTTTAATGAATTTTTTTTGGGTTAGATACGGACGCTTTTTCCCATTGTAATAGACACGTTATTCCCATACTAGCCGGCTTTCATATGTAGCAAATATTGCATTGAAAGAGATAACAAATCACATAATCAAGTAAGTCACGGTAACTAAAATAACTTACTCATTCTTACAATAGTGTACGATACTCTGTTCCTTTTTTCCCGGGAATTTTTTTCGGCGTAGTTTTCGTAGTCGGCGTTTTGTTTCAGTCCGTTTGATAACGAATGCAAGTAAGGCAATTATCTTACTTTTGAGTTGCCAAGATTTCACGCTTGTAACGTATCTACAGTTTACTGTACCATTGCTTCTACCTAAATAATCAATTTTCTATGTTTGGTGTATTTATAACTTTTTTCTAATCTATGGTGAATGATTATTTAAAAATCAAACATTCATTTTCTATGGTTTCTAATGTCAAAAATGTATCGTTTTTAACATAAAATAACTACTTTTAAACTTGCTAGCGCTAAAATTTGACATCACTCATGTAATCAGGACCCTTTATTACGCTGGGATTTTTTTTTAACGAAATTGGTGTTTCGTTGCCAATCCTAACTTATTCCCAAGCTTATTAGAAAAATTATCACCTTAAGTATCCAAAACCACAATGGTGTAAATTACATATCACATAATTGAAAAACAGAATGAGAATATTAACGCTTACACACTTTATAATATTTTTTCGTTTCTATTATAATATTCCTTTTTTCGTCCTGCATCCCGCTCGTACGTGCGAGCACATATTTAAAATACACATATTGAACGTTACTTTATATTTTATTACTTACTGCAGATTTATTTTTTACCAATATAATTATTGACAGCAAAACCACTACAAAATTTTCTCAAAATTTGGTAAAATTGACAAAATATACTTAATCAAATCAATTTAATTAGATTAGACACGCCGCATCTTAGAGACCTTACGTAATATGAACAAATGTGGTATTCAAGTGTTCGGTTGGAAGCGTACCGTGAATGCATCGCAGTGCAGTTCTCCGCAGTGGCAATACCCGATTCATGCATGATATATGGTCCCATAATGCATTTATGCTCTCCTAATAAATATCCCAACACCGCAAGCAGAGCCTAGATGGTAGTGCTCGAATATCATGTAATTAGGTACATATATTTATTTATTTTATCTGTATAATGCTAATTATAAAACTAACATCAAAGAATATCTGTCACACTAGAATAATCTCTGTTGAGACAGGTGAAATTTTCAAACACATATTTATTATTTACTAGCTGTACCCGCTCAGTCTTGTTAAACGGAAAAGGAAGAAAAGAGAATCTTCTGTGTATAGTTTTCTGGGATATTCTGCCGTGTATATGTGATCTCTCTGGCCAATGTTTCGGATCCCATTGCAGGGTCCATCATCAGGGCTGATGTGGTAAGTGTGTGTTGAAGTGTAGGTTAAGTATTGCCATGCAATACCGTACCGAAGTCAGGGTGTCTCCAAGGTGTTATGTTAAGTACTGGATTGCAGTACCGTGTCGAAAAGCAGGGTGTGTGTATCTTGATGTAATGTGTTGTGTATCTACTAACGGATGTCGGATGCTGTAAAGAAATAACTCTACACAAACCTTTTAAACATCATATTACTTTTTTATAAGTTTATAAAAATATCAGATAGAAGGTATGCTGAAAAAGTGATCCGCCCTTGACCTCTGAATTGGCAAAAACTGATTTATATAATTTAAAGTATACTATAATATAATATTTATTTCTCTAACTACTTAAACCCTCATCTTAATTTTGTATGTGTATTTTCTTTTCTTTCTCTTTTCTTTTAGATTTAGGGATTCCTATGATTTACTTTATTATTATTGATCTATTTTCATTATTACGTTTATACTTTATTTAATTATCATTTGTTAATATTACGTAAATATCATACGAGAATAACTACCACAGAACAGGTTTTTACCTAGTGTGGCAGTTATTAGTAACTTGTATTAACAAATGTAAATAAATAAACACCGTCGGTCTTAAGGGGATCCCGATCCTTCGCTGGTCTTAAGAGGTCCTTAACCTTGTTGTTTGTGTCGAACACTGTCTTAATCTTCCGTTTCTTGAGCGCTTTGGCAATCCTGTCTGTTACATTATGGATATAAGGCAAGAAAGCAATCCCTTTGATCTCAGCTTCTGTGTTTTTCTCGGAGCTGCTAGATTTGGCTCTTATGATGTGCCATATCTGCCGTATCAATTGGTATCAATTGCTTTCTAGCGCGTCGCTCAGTGTACGAATATCCTCCAGCAGATGTTCTTCTTGGCGTATTATTTTAGCTCTCGTAGCTAAGGTATTAATTAAACCTCTCTTCTGCGCTGGGTGGTGGTGGGAATCTGCATGCAAGTAGCGGTTCGTATGGGTCGGCTTCCTGTAGACTCTGTGCCCGAGACTACTATCTGTGTTCCTTTTTACTTCTGCATCCAGAAATGGTAGTTTATTTTCTTTTTCTATCTCCATGGTGAATTTTAATTTTTTTGTGCAGTGTGTTGAGATGTTCGAGAAAGTCCTGTAGTTTTTCTTTTTTTAAGAAAAGAAAAAGCACACGTTTCTAATATGTTTAATTTTACAATGCTTGTGGGTATACAATTTTGCTGCATTTCAAAAAAATTATATTTTTACCTGTCACAGATGTGTCATCGGTATAATAGTATGTATATAAAAACGTAGTAGGTGTATAAAAACATGCGTGTATTCGAATGCAGCATTGTGTCAAAATCAATCGGTGAAGAACTTTCGAAGATGGGATGTCCAGGAAGGAATTATAACCTAATAAGAATGCAAAATTTGGATCAGATCGGCAAACGTTGTAGATTTGTACAAAAATATATCATGTGTGGGGGTGGGGTAAGAAGGGAGGGGGGAAAAGTTGTCTTTATTACCCGCCGGGTCTTGAAGGATAATTGTGCAAAATCTGGGTCAAATCGGTCATACAGTGTAGATTTGTACAGAAAATATAATAGGGGAGAGGAAAAAGTCGCCTTCGCTATCTGCCAGGTCTTAAAGAATAAGTTTCCAAATTTTGAGTCCGATCAGTCGAATGGTACAGATTTGCATTGAAAATATATCAGGGGGAGGAGAAGGGGTAGAATTTTGCCTATATTACCCGCCGGGTCCTAAATCATAAGTATGCAAATTTTAGTCGAATCGGACAAACGATGTAGATTTGTATAGAGAACAGACAGATAGGCAGACAGACAGACATTGAGTTTTATAGGTATAGATATCGCGATACGATTGGTTGCGCTTTCACATCGGTTCAAACGTTTTATTTAAGCAAAGACAACCGAATGTTATCAAAAAATTTGAATTTGAAAAATGTTATGTCTAGATATTTATCAATATTGAAAGTGTAGGTACCTGCGCCATTAAAAGCTTTGTAAAAAACAAAGAATAACTTTGGTATACATTTTCTTAACATTCGTTTATTTATATTTTAAGAATACATCCGAAATAAAAAAAATAATAAAAAAGTCAAAACTCGAAAAGTTATCGGCTGGTAAAGTGGGGGGTCAATACAGGACAAACCGGAAGAAAAATAAAAACGCAAATAGATGAACATTTTTGAAGGGATAAAAAAATTCTATATTAATTCAGAGATGGCAGACCATGTGAGATCAGAGGAACATCACTTCAAGTATGATAACGTGGCATGTACGCGAAAAAGGAAAGAAATTGAACATCTTGGAAAATATAGAAATTCATCTGAATAATGATAAAGCCTTAAACATACAAACGCCACTTATTACATCCCCCCTTCTAATCATACTAGCACCTCCCAGCAACCACTTTCACTTTCCCCCGTTCCCGAAAACTCCCGTCCCATGTAGTAGATAAAATGTCTTCCAGTCTTAAGTTGGTATATTACTGAAGATGATGCAGTAAGCATCGAAAACGTTTTAATTAATTTGTTTAATTAAATTGTCATTGTGTGAAGTAAACAACGTTATGTTAATCACGAAAATTTCGAAATATTATGTATAAAAGCACCCTGAGGATGGAAAGGTTTTTCCGAAACATATAGGTGTAATTAATACATGAGTAGATTAAAACAAATACTTAATAAAATAAAATTAAAATTAAAATGTCAATCAATAAAGTTGCTCAACCAATTGAAAAAAAAGAAGTATACTGAATATGTCGATGAGAGATTCTGTTTTTCCCGAAACTTAGTAGAGAAACAAATATAAAATATGAAACTCGCGTAGAGGTTACAAGGTTATTATTATTTAATGATATACGCCTTTATACATTTTCATACATATATGTTATCAAAAAATGTATGTAGAACTCCATGTTATCATACGTCACTGATTGTGTAGTAAATATAAAAAGTCTCAGTTAACAGCGTCGGTAACGGCGTAACACAACTTTGTGCGTACTGCAGCACGCTCGGCTAAATACAAATTTTCTAAATTTTTTAGTCGGTAGAGAGAGTTAGAATTAGTTTTGCTAGTTGCGAACTGTATCAATTATTATCACGAATTACTTTGATAAATTCTTGGAGTAATCTTTGAACAAACGCCATAAGAATAATTTAACATTTCACCGTCAGGTCCGTGTTTGGTGCTACTGAGGTACACCGATGAAAATATGAGTTGCGCATTTATCCTCGTTCCCAAGCGGGATATATACATTAATTTCTTATCCTTATTTAAATGTAGCACCCACCGATATCCTACAAATCAACAAAATTAGGTGCTTACAGTTACTTGAAGTAATTTCACTAAGGAAATTTTTCCCTCTAATTAATTATAGTATATAATAATTATTAATAATAATATAATCGTGTCCATAATTATACAGCAATATTTTTATTTCATACGTAAAACATGTATCTGTAAGTAGTAAATCATACACTGAAGTAGTCACAACGGAGATTCTTGTTTTTTCTTGCCTCTTCCTTAAAAATTTCAACCCACCACATAACGACTGTTTAGTCCCATGCCACTGAAAATAAAATAAAAATTGATAATTTCAAATATGAATTTTATTTAAACTACTGTGTACTACATACACAATATGAGTTTTTGAGGCCGCAGACCACGGTAAAATAAATTTTTGTCATTTTTTTTCATTTTCTGAAAGATGCATTTGTTAAGAATGCCAAATGTTTTAAAGAAAGTAAAATTGACGGAAATACACCGGTTTATGTGAAACCGTTCGAAGCGCATGACCGCGACGAGTAGCAGATGTGCGGCTGTCGAACTGCTACTGGCCACCCTTTGTTGATAAGTCTCTGGATGTTGAGGAGCTGTTATATGGTCCAGAAATAGCTGTGAAAAAAAAAAAAAGGACAAATAAATGTAGTTCGCATGTTGAATTATCTTTGAGCAAAATTTTGAATGCGTTTTTCTCAAAACTACGTTTTTCAACCTGGTTGACGACATATTTAAAAAACTATACATCCGATTTGCATTCGCCAAGTCTTAAACTGTTCGAAATTCCAGTCCTATGGCACCACGTAGAGATTTTTTTATAAAGGACCCCTTATATTTTTTTATGAACAATGAAAATTTTCGATGAAAATCGAAATCAAATTCGCTGGTCCGCCTTTTTGTTTTTTTTTAGATATCGAAATTCCTCTACGTGATGCTGGAAACCTGTATGTCTAGTTTCTAAGTATATTTCTATTTTTCTGATGAACCGTATAGCTTAATCGCTGTCAACCGCCAAGCAGCAATTTCGTCGGAGTGTCCTCTTGGAAGAAGCGTACACCGCAAACTATACTTTAGATTCGAGTACAAAAATTTGTATACAGTCTTCTGTATGCATATATCGACTATTTAGTACTAATAAAAAATTTCATGTATCGTTTGTTTGAAAATCATTACGAAAAATACACCCTCGTACCGCGCCAAAAAGAAATCTTGTAATAGTAAGAAAGTAGCTCGGTGATTCCGATCTCCATGAAAGCCCGTCGGTATGGTGAAATATATGAAAATGGAAAACTTAAATACAATTATTATGAATTTCTCGTCAACCACTTCATACACAAAGTCTACAAATATTCATTATCTTTGAATAAGTATGTCGTTTAATAATAATTATAATTTAATTACCCAAAGTAATGAAACATTTTCCCCTTAGCTTTGAGGCAGTTCTCCACTCTATTTGTTACTAATTGATTGTTCTGAATATTGGATCGCGGTCTATTCTATTTAGGCGTCGAGCGTAATCAGCGCTCGTTTCCGGGCTTTGCTGTGGAATTTTTCATTTTCCCTGTGCCCGGGGAAACTGTAGGAAGGATATTCGTGCCAACACGCTATTATCTCCAGCCGTCCAGCCTTCTTCAGTGTTCCAAGGAAAATCATGTCACCGAGTAAAATTGTTACGCATTATTGTATCTGTTGGCACATTTTGCCAATAATATTAAAACTACATTTTCACTCGGTGCCTTTCAGCATTGTCCCAGTTCTGTCTTCGTGCGGCATGCAGGCGTACCATCACCCCTTACTGTCGCCGCACCTTTGTTACGGTGCCCACTCAATTGTTAAACACGCGGCTCCCGCCATGCTATCATGTCCTTTATGCCAATACCGCCATCGATTTTAATTCAAAATATTTCTGTAATGTCTATTCTATGGTTTCAGCTGTTTTTTTACTACCTCTGTTAGAAGAAAACCGCGTTTTGTAAAAAAAATTTTTTTTATTATTTGGCAGGTTCAGATATATTTTCATTTAGCCCTCTACCGTTTGGGTTATTAATGATCGGAGTGGATTTATTTAAATAAGACATCCGTACATAGAGTTCTATTTACTGGTTGAGAATCGTTACAAGTTACACAGAGAGAACAAATACGTTGCGTGTATATTCGTCGAAGCATGGGACCGGAATTGGGCTTGCTATCCGCGCCACGTCGCGTCGAGCGTTTACCATAGATTTTGCCGAAGATGGCCTTTTGCCTTTGCCAGGGCCGACGTCCGGAATAGGCAAGTTAGTTGGCACCACTCGCAATTATTGACTTAATAGATAATAATCGTAATCGACCCTGTATCAGTGCCGAAAAATTAATATTAAAAAGGATAAAAATTTCTAATTAATTTTCTGTTTTATATATAGTAATTAGTTTTTTACTTTATTATAATACATTTTTAATTATATTTACACTCCCTTTCTCTACTTGAATGTGTGCCTGTTGTTTGTTTGCGCAAAATTGAAATAAATACTATGTATTTTTATTTTCTGAATCAACACCTTTCTAAATAGGGGTTTACATAAATATGTACATCCACAGTTTTAATGTTTGCGCACGGTAATATAAATATTAAAGTTACCTTTTAAAAATAAAAATAAAAATAACATAATGGACGATGTAAGTTATAAATAAATCGCGGGATGATCTCAAAAAGGTATAAAACAAATACGAATTTGCTACTCGCAGAATATTTGTACAATCGGAACCAACTAAACATTAATGAAAATTATTAACCTGCTTGCTGTTACTCTTTTGACATTACCATGTTTTTAGTGTTATTGCTTCATTTTCGTTATGATCTGGGCATAGCAGTCACATCACTGCCAAAATTAATTGGCTCCATCTACTTAGTGTGCAGCGAGTTTTGGTTGCAAATTTCAGATGCCTTCTTACAGTCCTTGGACCTTGCCTTTATATCCGTCCTGTGGACAGTGATAACCCCATTAACTATAACGACTAAAGATATTTAACCGAATTTTAATTGCGAAATTTGCGTTCGATTGTTATAGCACTGCTACACTGAGAGAACATAGTAGTTTTTCACGATCTCGCACTTGTCTATTAGGATTGTGTCCGGCCTATTGTTATTTTGCCAGTCAACAATCATTCACAATGTTAGATTGTTTTCTGTTATTTGCGGTCCCTATACGTATGCTACTTGTAATTAAATTCGTCCTTGGCAGTATCACGTCACTGTCCAAAAATTCGTCATCATTAAAATCCTATCAAGGGCGTAAAACTCTAATATTCTTTTAACAACATTTTAATATGTACGTTCTGAGAACACAATTGCTGGATTCCCTCCATAGATAGTTATTAATTAAGATTAATCATATAAATCTCATAATTTTATAAATATAAACCTAATAAAGAATTCAATAAACGTTTCCATATAGATGAAGCTAGTTATAGGAACATATATAGAAGTCTTAGTAAGGTGGCCCAGGGCTTACGACATGTATTAGCTGGCTTAAGTAATCACTTTATACACTATAATGTTCACTAATTCCATCGTAAGAACGTCCATACATTATAAAAAATGTGAAAGTTTTATATATGTTATAAATCAGTTTCTTTCGTATATTCCAAGGGATGGTTTTTCGTATATCCATATAAATGGTCCTTTCCATGACATAGTTATACATAGATTTCGCAGCTGGTAATGATATAAGTATCTAAATTTTATTCTCAATGTGCAATATTACGTAATATTCTTTTATATACATATTATTCTTGTATAGAACTCAATAATTATAAAAACATTATAAGTTCTACCTTAAAAAAATCGTGGCAAAAAGGTTAAGTAGATTCTCAATTCGAGATACATTTCATAGATAACAACAAATAAAATAAATGACCAATCTGCGCCAATTCCATTGCATTTCGAGACAAAAAGCTTTAGAATAAATTTGCTTGAGCGACTAAAGATCACCAAACATGAAATAAATAAGAAAACCATAATGAACAAGAAAATATATATACATAGATCCCCTCTAATTTACAATTTCAAATAAAATATAATTAATAAAAAGGTAACCCATAAAAACCAAGTTTTTACAATACTCCCTTTCTCATTTTCGGTTTCGTGTTTACCATATGCGTCGGAATCTCCATACAACTTGTATGAAAAAACCATTAAAAATTTGAAAAATCCAAAATTATACTATAATTATTATTTTGTTTTGACCAAAATTTGATGGATCTTCTTGATCGTCGCCACGAGTCTGCTTGTAATGTTTCAGCTCGATTGGATAACGGGAAAAGGGTTAAAAATCGATCTAAAGTTTTTTCGTCAAGGAAACAAGCAAGCAGACGCCACGAGCTAAAAGAAAAGAAGTAAAAAAGTAACCCATAAAAACCAAGTTTTTATTATAATCCTTTTCTTTGTAAAATATAACAACAATTAAAGACGAATTAAAACATATAACATAACACTAAACTTACAGTAATTTAATATATTTCTAAAATGTCAGATGTTTTGAGCTTTGATAAGACAGTTCATGCTTTAAGATTAAATTCTAAAAACATTTGTCAGTCAATTTAGATTTTCGACATTCGTAGTGAAGTACCTATTATGCATACCCACGGAGTAATTCAAATTTAGAAAATATTCCGCGACGTTATCGGGCCGCCGTAATCAAACTTTTCTAATGATTCCAATATGAAAAAACCACTAAAATTTATTATAGACATACCTACCAGAGATTTGGATCAAATCACCAACGCAGAAAAGCATAATATGAGATGCCAGTTTGGAATTCCCACATTTGAAAAATTATCATTAGTGCTCAAACATAATTATTAATTATTATCAAGAATAATGCTGTTTGGAATCACCGCATTTGAAAATTATCAATAGTGCACAAACATAATTTGTTACCAATAATATCTCATTTATATCAAATTGTATATTTATCCTCCTTTTTATATGTATTACCTGTCAGGAGTGTTTGAACAGAATTTTATCTTAGGATCATGCAGAATTAGGTACTAAAAAACCTTCATTAATTCTTAAAATTGCACAGCATCTCTTTTCATTATTTTTTTTCATATGAATAAAAGTTGTTGAATGTAAAATATTTAGATGGATAATGCCCTCATAAGGCGAAACACGTCTCAGAAAATCAAAAAGGCAGAACTTAAACAATTGTTTTTATTTCCATATGTGACAGTATGTACTTGTCCATATTATTAGACCCCAGCAAAATTTTGGACTTCTTTCCCTTAATTGGTCATTATCTCATAATTTTGAAGACAGAGTTGTTTTTTGCTTAACTTAATATTTTTAATAGCATTATTTATTGAAAAAAAAACTAGTTTAGCGGTGAGAAGTAATAAAATGTATTCTATAACTAAGAAAACGTTTGCGGACGCAGTAGATTCAGAAATAGACTCACCTTTCGTGCGGAATTCTCATGTCGCGAAGTCTGGGGCGCTCTATGCGTACGCTATTATTTTTTTTAAGCATTTTTCAAGGGGCGAGAATGGTACGTTACGGCTCGGCGGCAGTTTTGTTCCCACTATATTATCAGACGTCTACGAGATGAAGTAAACGAAAACTTGAATCGCAAATGGGCACAGAAGTTTCGATCTACAGGTTCCGCCATTAATCAGCCACGTCCGGATCCTAACAGGACTTCAAGAACGGAAAAAACAATAAACGAAATTGAAGCTAGCGTTCGTCACAATCCTCGCCTGTAAATATGTAAAAGAGCAGCGTCCTTAGATATTACCGAATCAACTGTAGAGCGGATTTTGAAGCGTGATCTGAAATTGCATCGACCTTTCGCATTTTTAATTCTGTGTTTTGGAGTGATGAAGCACATTTCCATTTAAATAAAGCCATGTATTCACTAGGGGACAAATTGTCCCTTAACAACACGCGCGGCATAGAGTCTACGTGACGTTGCAACGTCGCGTACAGTTCCGCGACGGCGCACACAACTAGCGGGGCATTTGTACGTGCCGCGGCAACGTTGCCATGAGCACGGTACCCGAGCGAGCGCACCGCGACATCGCTCCGCGCGTCAGCACCACGTGTTTGCGCATGCGCTGTAACTGTATACCACTCAACATGACATTAGTGTGGGGAAACGAGATTGTTATCCAACGGATCGAGCTCTAATTGAGCTGTAATTGCAAGTCTGGTTTGAGGGCCAACAGCGTTACGTAATATTGTATCTTGCTTGGCTACTGAAGGCCCGATAATTTGTAATAAATTTCCAAAATCAATTGATGTCATTCGAGTGAAATTGACAAAATATCTGTCAGACATTCGAAGATCGCATAGAATATCCATCCTTCTTTCTCTTTGCATTAAATAATTTCGCACCCACCACCTTTTTCACCTCTTACGTTTCGATAAACTCGTTAGAATAAATAACGTTAGATGCGCAGCACTAATCATCATAACTTCATCGGGCGACATTTCCGCGACAAGTGATCCGCTCCCGATGTGTACACGTCAAATGACCGCGTCATTGTCCCCGAAACATGAGCATATATGTTGATACGACATGCCGTGCGGAATGTTGCGCTATTTGTCCCCTAGTGAAAACATGGCTTAAACTTTTAACTGTCGCTTCTGGTCCTAATAATATATTTGGTAAAAACGGTACACATTTTTTATAGAAAATATATCATGAGTATGGGGGTGGGGTAAATAGGGGAGGGGTGAAATGTAGCCATTGTTTTTCGCTGGGTCCTAAAGAGTAAGTATGCAATATTTGGGTCAGATAGATCGGTCTACGATGTATATTTGTATAGAGTACAGATAAACAGACGAACGAAAAGACGGACAGGCAGACGTTGAGTTTTATAGGTATAGGTAACCAGGATAAATAAATATTTTTAAAAAATCGGGGGTTTTTAAATTAATTTGTAGTTATTGCAATCATTTTTATGTAGATAAAGCTTGTAGAAATGTTGATATAAGAATCAATTAAGGAGCACATCAGATGCTTAAATAACAATAACTATTTTGATAATAATAAGTGTTTTAATTACCATAAGATAAATTAGAAATTTAAGAACTTAGAAAGAATTAATACCTAGCAAATTTAATATTACAAATAACCAAAATCTTTATGCAAATTTATAAATTTGTTTTCTCATTAATTCTTAGTTAATTTTTAACTTATTTATATTTATTTCATGTTTTTGATAGCGTTTATAATTCCAAATTTAATTTTTAGTTTATATTGTAGTATCCTAATTAAGGACCATTGCTCCAGAAACATGTCGGTAATTCAATAAGTAGTGATTTTATAGAAAGTGTTTTATTTTTATCAATGTAAATAATCTAGCCAGTAAGTTATATATATGCTAAAGTAAAGGTTTTCACGGGTGTTAGAAATGTTAGTATTAATTTCTTTCGGGGTAATCCGCCTCAAAATCTGATTCTCAGAAGGACCATTTGTCAACCGACGTTTCGCCTGAATCACAAAAGGCATCTTCAGGGTGCCTTGTTAATAAATTTCCGTCAAGAGGGACAGTGCGAGCACGTCCATTCGTATCGGAAGCTTACTACCAAGTGAGGTCTGGTAAGTCAAAATCTAAATTTGGGTACTTCGGTCATTAAGGCCAAAAACGGCCGGGAATACCCAATATTCAATACCAAATTGCCAAAAATTATTAAGGCTAATAAGAGTTTGCACTAATAAAGGCTGGGATGGATAGGAAGTCCAGGAGGGAATTGTGGCCCATGTATTCCACCGGGACCTAAAGAATAAGAATGCAAAATTTGGGTCAAATGATCAAACGATGTACATTTGTAACAGATAGACAGACATTGAGTTTATTGGTATGGATACTGCGCGATTAACCGGGCCAGTTGGTTATGGCACTTATGTTTACCGCCGGCGACCACAGGTTGGAAAGTTGAAGTAATTCAGTTTTAGATATAAAAAAGGCATCTTTTTTTTCTTCTTTTAATGATTCAATAATATTTGAAACAAAAATAAAAGTATCGCTAAAAGATTGGGAGTCTTATACAGGCTTCTTATATTTAAAAAAATATATAATGTATTTTGTAACATTTTTTCTCATTTCTTCACGCTTCGTATTTATATTTACTATGAAGATTTTAAAATATATATTTTTTTAATTATTTGTTCTTCATAATTCAAAACTTTTTTTACATTTTTCACGGATCAGTATATACATTTTCGTCTTTGTTTTGTTGTCCTCAGAACATTCATGGCCATAAGTTAGCCAGCAGGCGAGCTGTCGACAGTACAGCAGGTATTATTTGACGTCACGCGACCTGACATTTGAGAAGTTATTACCAAGTACATTTCATACCACGTGTCTGCCCGTTCTGCACAGCGGATACATAGAAAATTGTGTAATTTGTTCCACGTACTGAAATATGTCTGAGAGTAGGGGATATATTCGGAAATAAAGTATAGCGAAAAAGTCTATAATTTCATCTTTGGTTAGTTAACAAGTATGTTTTACCAAGAAATGTTTTATATTTAAAGAGTTCTATAATAGGTTTGAAAAGGGAAATGTTTAAGTTTTAAAAAGAAATGTGCCAGATTAGGAAAGAAATCCTGGAAAAAGTTGACGATCTCACTAGTTGAATATTTGTCATCCGAGTACGACAAGATCAAGGATATCAACAATGAAACTAAAATAAAAATTGATTTTCTATCCAAGGATAATCTACTTCTTACAGAAAAAATCAATAAACTCAAGATGAAGATGGCAGAAAGCGAACAACGGAACAGGTCGAGCACTGTGGAGATTCAGATGGTCCCCGAATCCAGGAACGAGAATGTCATTGAAGTAGTGGCCAAAATCTGCTCGGCAATATAAATAAGACCTCAAATAATAACCTGCCACCGAGTACAAAGCCGAAATAAATCAGACCGACCAAGAAACATCGTTGTACAGCTACCGAGCGCCTCATCCGTGACGATATGCTGGTAGCTGTGAGAACTTTCAACAGGAGAAATCCAGCTAATAGGTTAAGCACCTTCCAATAAAGACCTTCATGCAGCGACTAGAGCTGCTGCTTAAGCAAAAGAATGCAATTACGTATGGGTAAAACATGGAAAAATACTAGTAAGAAAAAATGAAAACTCCCCAGCTATTGTCATACTTAACCACGACTCTCTAAGAAACTATAACCTATATATCCAAATACCAAAAGGAGCATGTGATATAGATCTTCAGCGATATGCAGAAGCAACTCAACACTATCTATCAAAATGTTCGTGAGCTTACGATAAAAACTCAAGAAAATTCCATATCGAGTTTCTGAACAACAATTACAACATAATATACATAACGGAGACGGGGCTGAAAGAACCAATTCTCAGTGACGAACTTTTTATGTGTAAAATTATAATTTAATGGCTATCACAGCCTACTATCAGAATTGTAGGGGATTGCGTAGTAAAACAGAAACATTTTTTGGAAATATTTTGGTAAATGACACTATCAGTCTGTTTGGCATCACGGAAACCTGGCTACTCAACGGTATTACAGATAGTGAACTAGCTCATCCGGATCATTTTAGCATTTTTAGGGCTGATAGACCCTATGAGTCATGCGGGCAAATACGGGGTGGTGGTGTAATGCTAATTTATAAAAGAGATCTTCAAGCCTACATTCGAGATGATCTAACATGCTCAGCCGAATGCGTATGGATAACGATTCCCTCTAATAGAATTACTTCTAAAGTACTTTTATTTATTTCTTTAATTTATGGTACAAATACAGTTCTTATATATACATATCATATTAAACTTTTTTTTTAATACTTGATAGTCATGTAGACCTCATCAGTAAAGAGAAGCTCTTGAGTCTGATGAGGGAGCCACAGTTCTTATTCCTTATTATAATATATAGGTACACAGTATATACAAGTTATTTATTAATACAGTAAATAGGTAAATTGATAATGAAAGTATTGGAGTTATTTTGAAAAACGCTAAAGGTTTAAATGATTTGTGAAATTAAGTTTGCTTTTAGGAAAATTTTAATTTTTTTGATTTGCTCTGAGAGGATACTGATGCATCGTATCTCGATAGGTAAGTTATCATAGTAATTAATGGCTTTATAAATATATTGATGCTGCATTTGGGTTGTTTTACATTTAGGCATTATAAATTGGTTTCCTTTTCTCATAAGTTTGAAATATTCCTGGTTTTCTGGAAGGTTTTTTTCTTTACATATTTTTAATACGGAAACTTGCTTGAAAATATCATCTACGTTTGGTATTGGAAACAATTTAAAGAGATCTTTTGTTAGAAACGTAGATTTTTTTCAGTATTTGTGATATTTTTACTGAGTTTATATTTTTCTTATAACAACCTCCCCATCCGATAACACCGTATATGAGTAGAGAGTGAACAATGGCGCAATAAACATTTTTAATAATTTTTGTCTTAAAATATTTGCTGATGCTGCATTTGGGTTGTTTTACATTAAGGCATTATAAATTGGTTTCCATTTCTCATAAGTTTGAAATATTCCTGGTTTTCTGTAAGGTTTTTTTCTTTACATATTTTTAATATGGAAACTTGCTTGAAAATATCATCTACGTTTGGTACTGGAAACAATTTAAAGAGATCTTTTGTTGGAAACGTAGATTTTTTTTTCAGTATTACTTTAATGATAATCCTTTGTGATATTTTTACTGAGTTTATATTTTTCTAATAACAACCTCCCCATCCGATAAAACCGTATATGAGTAGAGAGTGAACAATGGCGTAATAAACATTTTTAATAATTTTTGCATTAAAATATTTCTTAATCTAACGAATATGTAGATACATTTCCTTATTCTTCTTACTAGTTCAATAATGTGTCTATTCCACTTGAGGTGTTGATCAATGATCACACCAAGGTATTTTGTTTCGGAGGTGGAGTTGATTAATGTACAATTATTGTTAGGTAGTTTACAGTTCATATTACATTTTGCTCACGGATTATAATTTTGTTGTTATGTATAGGTATTTTTTGTAGAGAAAATAAGATATATGTAGTTTTTTTTAATTCGTGAGCTAGTTCCCATGTTGGGCCGTTTGTTATCAGTACAATATTATCTGCGTAAGATTTTAGTTGACCACTAATATTTTGTTGAAAGAAAGTATGCATTCATATAGCATGTGAAAGTATGCATTCATATAGCATTTTAATACTTGTAATACTTCTCTTCCATTTTATATGATTTTCCTATTTCTCTTCTGTTTTATATAATATTTTTAATGTGTGTATCTTCTTTTATATGGAATGTGTGGGATTGCACGAACCTCCCCACATTCTGGAATAAAGTTATATTTATTTATTTATTATTTATTTATTTATAGCATGTGTTTACACACCACCCGGACGAAACCACGAAGAGAACATAAATTCAATTTTATTATCACTGACTGGGGTTTGTAATCAACACTCTGGGGATAAAATATTTATAATGGGCGATTTTAACTTACCAAACATTACATGGACGCTGCGAGATAATGCTAACTATTTAACGGCTGAAACATGTAATAATGCGACTTCGTGCAATCTTATGAAAACCCTGTTCTATCGTGACCTGCATCAATACAATGGGGTACAAAATGCGAACTGCCGAATATTAGACTTAATCTTATCAAATATAGACTCCTGTACCTCGAAGAGTGAACTTCCGCTAGTCAGCGAGGACCCACATCACCCCGCGCTGTTTATTGAATTAAATATTGAAATACTCTCGACTATTAGGAGCCCACTTAGGGAAATAAAAGTATTTCGTAAAGCCGATTACGCTTATATCAATTCCCATTTCTCGCAAGTCGTTTGGTCCTTCATAACAAATGCAACCGACATAGAAATGGCGATAAATGATTTCTATCACATTATTAATGATACTATAGCCCAACCGGTACCCAGATCGTAATTAAAACCACGTAATTATCCAATATGGTCTTCAAACTCCTTGAATAAACTAACAAAAGAAAAACATAAATTACACCGTAAATGGAAACAGTATAAAAATCCACGTGATTATCTCGAGTTTTCACTACTTCGTGCCCGGCAAAAGAAAATTCAAAATGATTGCTACATTAAATATATAAACAGGATAGAAAATGAAATATCGTAGAATAGCAAGAAATTATAGACTTATGCAATAAATAAAAATAAATTTAACGGAATACCACAAACCATGTTCTTTGGCTCAGAAACAGGCGTCGGTGGTAAGCAAATTAGCGACCTTTGCCAAAATTATTTTCAATCGACGTTCGAAATACCTACAGATAATTCTGATAGCACCCAATCCTATTCATAGTTTAATGAAAACTTAAATACACTCCTAATTAATCATGACACTATAGGTAGCGTTTCACTTAACGAGACGGAAACATTAATTACCTGCGGCGTCTTGATACTACCAAAGGAGCTGGCAGCGACGATGTCGCATCCTATTTTGTATCACAATGTGCAACAACACTATCCTTACTCATTACTATGTTATTCAACAATCTATGTGGGAAGGTCGCTTTCCGACTAAATTTAAAGAAGCCATCATTGTACCCATCCACGAATCCGGATGAGAGGAATAACATTAAGAACTTTAGACCAATTTCAATATTATCTGTGTTTTCTAAACTTTTTGAAGTAGTTGTGAATAATAACATATACACAACCATACTAAAGAACATTCACAGTCATCAACACGGATTTCTTAAAAAGCGTTCTGTGCTAACAAACATGATAAACTTCACTGATTATATGTATCACAACCCATATGGACAAAAGAATTCAAGTCGATGCAATATATACTGATTACTCGAAGGACTTCGACAAAGTTGATCATGGCATCCTTTTGCATAAATTAAAACTTCTGGGGATTCACGGAGATCTTCTCAGATGGCTTACTTCTTACCTAGATAAGAGATTACAATCTGTCTGCATCGAGGGTTTTAATCAGAATATAAAATTGTCCCCTCGGGTGTTCCACAAGGCTCACATCTCGGACCCTTGCTGTTTAATATTTATATTTTTGATATTCATAAATGTTTTATAAATTGTAATTTTTTGTCATACGCTGATGATATGAAAATTTGTATGTCAGTAAAATCCGAAACCGACTTCCAAAAATGCAAGAGGATCTCGAGAGACTGTCAGGTTACTGTGAAATGAATAGGCTGATACTAAATGTCACTAAATGTTATAAAATTTCCTTCACCCGCAAAATAAATCGTGTTGTATATGAATATACTATTGGTAATGATATGGTCAGGGATGTGGACGAGATACGGGACTTAGGATTGTTGCTAGACTCCAAAATGAATTTCAACCGGCACATTGATGCGATTGTCGGTAAAGCATTCAAAATGTCCGGCTTCATAATGCGTCTTGGCAAACCATTCAGGCAAATTAGTACATTTAGGAGACTATACATAACTGATATTCGACCTCACCTCGAATTTTGCTCAACAGTATGGTCACCCACATATAAACTTAATATTAACAGAATCGAAAACGTTCAAAAAACATTCCTTAAGCGTATTAACTACAAATTTAATTTGAATTTTAACTATTTGGACTCAATAAAATTTCATAAATTGGAAACTCAAACAAACAACAAATCCTCTCCCATTCCACGCATATGCTCTGATTATAATTACCTCTTAAATTCAATATATATTTTTAACACTAAATATGAAGAGTATCATCATATGGTGAAGCAGATATTAGAAACTCGTCCTCCTCCCTGATCATGCATATTATATACATCACGAGCCCCTTTATGTCTATGTTAAAGCTATATTTGGAACAAACGGTTAAATGATGTTTTATCTGTCATTGTCAAATTGACTTTTCTATGATTATGTCCTATTTGTGTTATCCTTTAATTGTGGGAGACATTTAACTACTTTTTTGTATTTCATCTTATCAAGCAATTGTGTCTCCCTGTTCGATGACCGAATTAAATAAAATAAAATAAATAAAAAATACCGCCTTTCTTTGAATTCATTAAAATTGATTACAATGAAACGCATATTCTGTTAAATCACACTATCCGAGTTTTAAAAAGTTTTATACGTAAAGTAATTACATTAGCATCTGGGTGACCCAACCTCTTGTTGACGTCGCGTCGGGATCACCAGGTTGTGGGATATCGTGTCTTGTATCCACTTTTGTATGTGGGATACAAGACATCGTGCCCCACAGATATGTGGCGTATCGCGATGAGGTCAATGATGATGATGATGGTGGTACCGCCGGAAGCAAACGGTGTTCGCTGTTGGAGGTGGCGAAGACAGTGGAGCGATGAGGAGGACGATGATCGATGGATTGGAGACTGGAGGCGTAGCGAGAAATGAGATGAGCGGCGTAGCGATTGTGGTTTGATGTCGTAGTTACTGCAGGCTGAAGGTTGATCGTATGGCATAGAGATGCTGTGATGAGTCTGATAGATAGTGAGGCATGGGGTCTTGATACATTTTATAATAATTTAGAATAGCTCCTGGTCACGGTAAGCATCTGTGATTATTCTGCTAAGTGGGGTGTCCTCATCAAAAAGTGTGGTTTTGTTAAATATAGAAATCCAATATATCTCTTGGTCCGGCACCAGAGTGATGTATGAGGGGGTGGTCCAAACGTGTAAGGCGAAGTATAATATAATGTAAATCTCAATATAAAATAGAACATTTTTCTTATATGAGCGCGCGACGCTCTGCATAACGACTGCGAATTGCGTTGTAACTACATAATGATCGCGGAATAAAATATTATATTCTATGGAATATTATAAATAATGTATTCTATACAATATTAATGCTCTGCCAGTGCTAACTATACATTTAACTGAAAATAATTATTCTGTGAAAATTGTGCTTTTGAATGCAATATTAACTAAAAATATTTCTAACATCTTGGGTTCGCATACGAAATTGACAATACCTAATGCTCTTTGCATTTACTAAGTGTATAACCTAAATAACCACAGCTGTACCATCCTGTCTGTCAGGGACGAAACATAAAACACAATTATACTTCCAAAAATGCTACGTCTTACGCGACAAAAATACCTATTACAGTCGGGCTATGATTATGAACTATTTCCGCCTCATAATGGAATCTGGAACCGCCACTCAAACCCTTGCTAGAAATAATAAATGCGATTAAATCTCGATTAAATATAATCTATAATATTCGTAATATGTCGTTGAATTGGCACACGATTCGTCTAATGGATGAAGGACCCCGTTGTGTATCGTAATAACTTCAAATTCTTTTATAGGAGCAGTGTGGAAACGATTGCATAATAATACGTAATATCTAACGAGTCTAATAATCTATACATTTATGTTATAATAAAATACATCTATACATTTATGTTATAATAAAATACGTTCACCAGAAAGAATTCGTGTATTAGAAATAAAATATTTCCGTTTTGAGACAAACCAGTAAAATTGTTCGAGCAGTGCAAAGGGAAAAATTCACACATATTAAATAACACTGAAATTAATAATTATAAACACTTTGTATTAGCAAATTCTTACCTTGAATGGTTTCGTCCTAGACGTGCATAAATTGCATAATTGCATAATACGCATGAATGCATATTAATTCCATGGGAAAATAATACATATATTTCCTATCTACGAAAACAACATTTTTGAAGTAAAACTTCTTTATGAATAAATAGATAAGGTCTCGGGGATAGTCTGTTCGAAGAAATTCTACAACAGCCCGTGAGTTTATATGAAATAATAGTTTCTTTGAATGCTAAATTTTGGTTTTTTCAACCCCCAGCATCACTGCTGAGGGGTTTAGGCCCCGCGCCCGCCTAGACCCGGTAACCAACTTCCTAAGTGACTAAATGGCCCCCCTTGCTCCTCCGGAACTTACTGCATCCCGAGACTCTATCTCTTCTTTACGAGATGTGATCCTGTGACGCCCTTCTTTTAGGCTTATAATTGAGATGGTCGTACTCTTTTGGTACGAGTTTCTGATGATGAGTGTTGTCTCTTGGTACGAATTGATGACGACATTAGCCTCCTTTGCGGGCATAGTCAGCGATGTTTCAAATTATTGTGTAATCTCATTATGCCTTTTCAGAATGGCGTCCCACGATTCTGCATCTAGCAACATTTACTGTGGTCAAATGTTAGGGTGTTAGTAACATATTTATAATATCCCAGCTACTTACTCTATATGAGTGAATGATTTTTATACTGCATCTGGCTCTGTCCTTTTACAGAGGTTGAAATAGAAGTTAACGTTTTCTATTGAGATTTCATAGCATTCAGGCATGAAAATCCTTCCAAAGTCAGAGAATTCACGACGTTGGTTCACGCTGTTTTTGAGCAGGATGAGGCGCGAAGGTAGAGTCTAGGTAGACTCCGATCAACAAGGAAGGTCCCGCTTTTAAGAGTACCTCACAGGGGCTTGCGCGGATTCCAGACTTATGACACGAGCGTCATCCACGACCTCACCTAGCTCAACGTTCATAAACCAGGAAACTCACATTTCAGTTAGATCTCCCCATTCTGTCCTTTACTCGTCGTTCTGAAGCTACTTGTTAAGCCGGATATACCGAGGTACTCAAATCATAAAGAGTTAGCTGAAGACCGGATTGCGCAATACTTAAGCAATACAATTATTATAAGGCTACTAAGCGTTTCTTATAGAATTACGTGTATTCAATTATTAGTAAAAATAGTATGAAAATCCCCATACTTTAAAATATATTCGTTCGGAAGAATTTCTCGTACGATTTGGATTGATATCTGGTTACGCAATACATAACGCGTCGACAATTATTATGAATCTATTAAGCGCTGCATACAGAGCTCCGTAAAATCAATTGTTAATACAAATGGTATGAAAATCCCCATGCATCAAAATATATTCGTTTGGGAGATATTCCCGTACGAATTGAACCAATATCACACCAGAAATCGTGATATTATTTATACATAATTGCTCCGATCTTAAATCTTCCCAAAATAAATATATTTCAATTGTAAAAATAATTAACCAATAGATAATATAAATGTGTTCCTTAGCTGTTACACAGTGGCGGTATGATCCTCTCTGGTACTGACGAATGGTAGATTCCTCCACACGTTCAGACAGCAACTCCGTCCGCAAATGATGTTCTGGAACTGAGGGCTCTGTCTGTAGTCTCTCGGGCAGCGCTTCCGCTCGCAAATACTGGTCTCGAACTGAAGGGGCTCTGTATATGGCGTTCGCTCCTTTTATAGTAACGATTGCACCATACCTCCGAAATCCACGCTAGTGCAGTGACTCATCCTATGCGAGATGACCTCATCAACGGCGCCCGCCATTGGCCGGATTCAGTCATCAAGATGGTCGCTATTGGCTCAACCCGTCGAAGGCAACGCGCGCCTGTGATTGGTCCGTTTCGTTAAAATAATAGTAAAGCATTCGCTACACGCGAGACTTGCTGTTCCGATTCATAAATAATAAAGGCTCGTTCGCACCTACTCACAAGTTCGAGTCTATTAGGATTGGCAAACAATATTAATTTAACGCGGAATTATATCTATGGTATAATAAAGATCTAAGAAATATTACTTGTATAGCTGAATATTCAATATTTTGTTAGCCTCTTGTAATACATAGAATCTTGAGAAGAAATATATCAGGCTCTTACTTTTAAACGATTCAAACCAGAAGGAATATATTTTTGATGTCCATACTTGGCTTTTTTGAATATTATTATTTTAAGATTTTCTAAATTTATTAAATCTATTTCTATGTCGACCATCACAATGCGCTACGTAGCGAGATGAGCTACGGGTAGCAATTGTCGGGCAGCGTGACCTCGTGGTTGAGACGAGTGAACGAACTGCATAGCGAAGTGTGCTACGGTAGTTGCCGCGCAGCATGACGTCGCGGTGACGGCGAGGGAACGAACTGAATTGTTTTGTCCGCTGCACGTCTTTTATATCCCAATTTTGCTTGCTAGACGCGTGCAAAAACATGTGTAAGAAATGGCCTGTCAGCATCTTTTTACTTTCCTTTGTTTGCGTGGGAACGCGATGTCAGCGAAATCCGCGTGTGATTATTCTCCTATAATGTGAGATGTGCCAGATGCCTGGTGTCAATCTTATCTGTATAAAAACACAGACGTCCGTGCTTCCGAGTGCGCGTGTCTTTTGTTGCGCTGTTGAGTTTCCGTGGGAACTTTGTCAAAAGTCAGTGCTGGTCAAAAACGCGTGGGAAAACGGGTTGTTGACCCCAAAAGCAAAATGTTTAAATGTTCAAGTCATAGTAGCGATACTTTTTATTAATCATTTCTTAATCTATATTAATTTGATTATTGTATAATAATCGCATATGAAAAAACAAATGTACGAGTATCAACAATCCTAAGTTCGAATGTCTGTCTGTCCGTAACTTGCTGGAATTAGGCTGGAATTACAACAACATTGATGATGGCTAGTCGCTTGCTGTCTTACGGCTAGTCATATAATAAAAGCTCTGCATATAATGTATGTTTCTGGTTTAAAAAGATTCATAAGTCTAGGTAAATAAAATAATTATGAAAATATCCGCGATGGAGAACCGAAGTGCGGAGGAATCAAACAAGGTACGATGTAAAATTACCACATTACAAATATCTCGCTCTTTATTAATATTGTTTATGTATATCTTTATTTATTATTAATTGATCATAAAAAATATATTTTGTAATTATATCATATTCAGAATTTTCATAAAATTTTTAGGTAGGTTTATTTTGTACATTAACCCTTTTAGTGCCATAAATATTTTGTCAAAATATGCTAAAATGCCAGTAAAAAGTGCATTTTCATAAATAATTTATATAAACACCAAAACCACTAACCATTTCTGTTACAAAACACTAATTTTCATAATTTTTTCAACATTCTCTTCAGAAGATTTCAAACTATGAATAAAAACACAGAAATTGAATACTACATATTTATTGACAAGAAAATTACAGAATATATATATATCATATATCACTCCCGCTATCGCAGTTTTCGAATTGTTCTGTCATTTCAACATCCATATCGGAACTTTCCCTCGTGTTCGACATTTTGAAATCAAATTTAGGATTATAGAAATAAATAATAATAACAGTGTTTTTAGAAAAAAAGTGTGATTGGAAAAAATTAGAACGCACTGATGCACGCCAAAAGTGAACTGTCGAAACGAGCGCTACGGCGATGCTGGCATTTTTCGCACACCTACCTATGAGCGTAGAAAAAAGTGTGATTGAAATAAGTTAGAACGCAAATTAATGAAAAATATGAACTCGGGAACACGACCGTCAATGACGCGCGCCAAAAGTGAGCTGCCGAAACGAGCGCTATCGCGACGCTGGCATTTTTCGCACACCGACCACGAGCGCCATGGCGCTCGTCGGCACTATAAGGGTTAATGTCACTCTAGGTCCATCTTTTACGGTCGATAATGAGCCTAATAGATGGTCGTAGAGTGTCCTTCTGTTGACGGTCTGTTTGTTAAAAAATAATTTTTGTAATAAAATAAAATTGTCTTTTTACAAAGTTCATGAATGAGACTTTTTTTTAATAAATTTTTATTTTGTACATTGATGAAAGAAAGTACAAATGATTTTTTATATCGTAAATGTAAATCGATGCATTAAAGTCTTAAAAAAAAATCACTATTACTTATATTACGTATATGACACTTTACACCACGCCTACTAGGGGAGTAGCTAAGATGCCTCTCCACTGGCTCAGCATGCCAGAAGTGAGAAGTAACAGAATCGGTACATGGCGCCTACAATTTTTTCTGATTTCAAAAAGATATTCAGAGCGCCCGGTTTTAATATTATTAAAAAAAATATTACGCCTTATTTCTCATAAAGCTTACGTGTCAAATTTAACTGAGATATTGAGATATTGTCAATATAGATATTTGTACACATAATTGTATACAGATATTTGTATATTAAAATGCTGTTCAATATCATTCATCATATGTGAGTAATATAAACATAAATATAACATAAAAGTAAACTCATATTCTGATTTAGATGCCCGAAGTAGTCATCGTCCCATTTCTTTGAAATCTCTTCTTAACAAATAGTTGAGTTAGCGACAAAAAATTTATTGTAACGACAAGGAAACCGTGCAAGACTATCCTTGTCTACAATTCACCTTTTATAATTCACAATAAAAAAACATTTTTTTCTTCTAGTTCAACAAAAATTACTTGGATTTGTGTCTCTTGAGAGTCTTATGATGTTTTGAGGGGCAACTTTATCCAAATGCTGCCCAAGTTATATTAGATATACCTATAACAGCATTGTGGGCGGTCCTTTTTTTCGTTGATCGTGAATGCGAGACATGCTTTTCCAATCACACAAAAATGGTTTAATCGTTCGCAAAGCGACTGAACAAGATTTATTCATTTACCATTTTGAAAGGAAAAATACGCCAATTTTATTTTTGTACACAAAACATTGTTTCAAATAAATATACCTACCTAAACAAGTTGCCAAAAAGCAGTTATGAAAAGATAAAATTGAAAAACCTTTCGGCTAAATTACATCCTGTATAACAGATATATTCCAATATTCGAACGATCGCTTCATTATTTTTCGTTTTTTCAATATCCTCTATATATATGAATAATAAATAATAAATATGCAACCATATTTAAAGAACCGAGGACGTGAACACTCGCCCTTGGTTTCTCAGCCAATTTTATCGTAATTGGATGCATTAATATTCAACGAGCATGCATGAGAAGTTGGATGAAAATGAACCAAATGAAAGATGCTAGGAAGGAAGAGTAATGACTGTATGTGTGATACGGATCAATATGGACGTGGAGAAAAAAACACGTTTATTACCGAATAATCAATCACACATGAAAAAAGCTCAGTTTGTATAGTTTTTTGAGATTTAGTTTATAATATACTTCAGTCTCACGTGTTGCCATTAAAATAATAATAAAAATTTTCATGCAAAAATTTCTTTTTTAGATAGAGATGCGAACACGTAATATATATCCTTATTATTTTTAAAATAATCTAAACGCTTGTGCTATATGAAAATAAAACTAACTCGCTGGTATTCTGGAATAGGGCTGGAGCCACCAACCAGATCACTAGGCGAGCATCATGACCATTTCACCAACAAGCTACTGTAAGAGGAGCTTTGAGAAAAGGTGCTCGTCACTCCTGAATTTCGCTAGCGTTGCCGACACTCATTGCAAACAATCACATTAAATTATATTTTTCTATATTCTTTATATCAAGTCTGAATAAATAAAAAGGATTTTTTTTTTCATAAATTTATAAAATTATTCTGAAATTCCATCTAATGAATTAATTTCCTTGGCTTTCGTTTCTCTCTCATTATTAACATTAATCATTTCATGTGATGTAACGGGAACGACATGTCACAATTGAAATTTTGTAATCCAACCAATAATAATAATTTCGTTGTCGGTCTGTTCGTAACATCTTGTAACTTATCTATTCAGTTTTCAAAATTAGTATGATAACTGATATCTTTAAAGGTCATTATCTATATCAATAAAAATGTAAATGTTCGTTTGTACAAAATCGATAATCTCTGAAAGTTCTTCACCGATTGCTTTGAAATTTTGTGACAACGTTGCATTCGATTACTAAGATGTTTTTGTATACCTAATTTGTTTTCATATACCTGCTATTTATTTATATAAATAAAAATGTAAATTTTCGATTGTCCAAAATCATAAATCTCCTAAAGTTCTTTTTGACACAACGTCGCATTCGAATTCGCAAAAGTTATTTGAAAAAAACGGCGCAGGTACCTACCCTTTCAATATTGATAAATATTTATATAAAATATTTCAAATTCAAATTTTTTGATAATATTCGGTTGTCTTTGCTTAAGTAAAACGTTTGAACCATAGACGTAGATACTATAAATATAGACTAGTCACTAAAAAACAAATATGAGACATCTTGTTTCTGCTATTTCTATTGCGTACTTTATGTATCAGTCAGAAAGAGATAGAAATTATTTTCATAACCACGTATAAGAAAGGACAATAAAACATAATTTTTAACAACGAATGCATGTGAAGTTATATATATATATATATTGCGCGGACATTTATACATTTTGAACACCCCTAGACCAACTCCCGCAATGTGCGACTATGTTCACAGTAATTCGTGTTGTCGTTCTGTGTAGCAGATATTTTGGTTTGTAACTAGTCTATATTTATAGTACGTCTATGGTTTGAACCGATGCACAGTGGTCCCGTAGTAGATCATAGGGCTTGAATCACGATCTTTGAATTAGACCACGATTCCTCGTCGCATTACTCACTATTAGTGACACTACTTAAATGTATAAAAGGAATTGCAATCAGGTAATTTCTATAATTGTTTTTGTGCATCCGAAGTGAACGCATCGCACGTGCCCGCTCATACTATTATCATTAAGTGCTAATTAGTGAGTACGTAACTTGTGTTTTTCCAAGAATCTATTGTTTGTGACTTATTGTATCGTGATGGATATTCAAGTTGACAGTATATATGATTTGTTTTATGTATTTTATTTAAAAATTTATTGTTGTTTTAGTTTTTATAATCGTGCTACGAAAAAGCGTTTAATATAACCTTTTTTTAATTTTTTTCATTGAGACTTTTTAATACTTTTAATAAATATAAACGCATAATTTTTATACTAAAATAAAGGTTAATGTGTCTTTTTTTGAATTATTAAGAATTTAGCTGCGATCATCTGCGACTGTGCCTGTGAGATAACCGGAAAAGGAAACCGCGCGGATGCTTGTAGCAGCATATTCCTGGCACAACTTGCCTTCTACTGTTCATGAAGTATTAATTCATGGGTCGGAAGCAATAGAATATTCACTATTGTCTATCGGTGAGCTTTCAGAAGAGGCCGCTGAATCTTGTAATAAATTAGTTAAGCAATTTAGACGTGACAACACAGGAAAATGTCACGAGTTGTCACAAACAGCGACCTTTTAAACATACTCCTTCTTAATTCTGATCCCTTTATTTCTAGTTTGAGAAAATTACCACGAAAGAAGAATTCTGTATTATCAGCAGAAGTGTTAAATTTATTATCGATTTAAAAGTTAGAGTTACTGTTGTGTTAAATATTGATTATCGTTTATGATTTTCTTATCTACTTCATGTTTTAATATGAAGTAGAAAAGAAAATCATAAACGAACAAGTAAATATATATGTTAGTATTAATTTCTTTGGGGGTAACCCGCGTCAAAATCTGGTCCTCAGAAGGACCGTTCGTCAACCGACGTTTCGCCTGAATCACAACAGGCATCTTCAGGGTGTCTTGTTAATAAATTTCCGTCACGAGGGGCAGTGCAAGCACGTCCTTATTATTACCTTATTACCAAGTGAGGTCTGGTAAGTCAAAATCTAAATTTGGGTACTTTGTCATTATTGCCCTTAATGGTTTTTGGGAATTTTGTATTAAATATTAGGTGTTCCCGGCCGTTGTTGGCCTTAATGGCGTTTGTCTAGATCCTTGTGATACGCTTTGTACTCGATGTTGCTTCTATTGTGTCGGTGGTTATATTTAATTGATTTTTGCGCGCTAATATATTGTTTTTACTATGAAATCTACTGTTGAATAAAATGTTTTTCCATGCCGTTGGGAGACGTATACCATCATCTCTATTGTATATATATATAAAAGAATAAAAGTTATAACTTTGAAACCCTGCATTTGAAATTTGCGCTCAAACATATTTGTTATTAAGAATAATGCTATCTGGAACCCCCGCGTTTGGAAATTATAATTAGTGGAAATCATAATTTGTTACTAAGAATGTCACATTTAGTTGTAAATCTATCCTCATCTTTATATGTATTACTTGTCATTAGTGTTTGAACAGAATTGTTTCTTAGAATTATGCAGAAAATCCAAAAACCTTAATTAATTCTTAAAATTATATGGCATCTCTTTCTAACATTTTTAATATAAATACAAATTGTTGAATGTAATGTATTTAAATTGATAATGCCCTCATAAGGCGAAACGCGTCTCAGAAAATTAAAAAGATAGAACATAAAAAAAATTGTTTTTATTTCCATATGTGTTATTTTTTATGGATTAAACTTATATTTTTAATTTTATTTTCAATGTATCGAGTTTTTTATTATTATTTACTTTAATTGATCATAAAATAGCACAATAACATGCAGTAGTATGCACTACGATAGCCGCTAGCTGCGCGATTCCCCTATGACCGCCTTTCTTTGGCCGCGGGACCACTGTGCGATGAGAAAGTGCAGCCGCGATATCTATACCTGTAAAACTGAATGTCATCTATCTGTTCTCTATACAAATCTATCTGTTCTCTATACAAATCTACACAGTTTGTCCGATTAGACTTAAATTTTGCATACTTATGCTTTAGGACATTTCCCCCCACCACTTTTATCCCTTCCCTCCCCTGATATATTTACAATGCAAATCTGTACCATTTGACCGATCGGACTCAAATTTGGAACTTATTCTTTAGGATCCGGCGGGTAACATAGACGACATTCCCTCCCCCAATAACTCCTACCCAATAACCAACAATAACCCCTACCCATGACATATTCACAATGCAAATCTGTACCGTTCGACTGATCGTACTCAAAATTTGGAAACTTATTCTTTGGGACCCGGCGGGAAATATAGACGACATTATTCTCCACCACTTTTATCCCTTCCCCTCCCCCTGATATATTTAAAATGCAAATCTGTACCGTTCGACCAATCGGACTCAAAATTTGCAAACTTATTCTTTAGAACTTGGCGGGTAACATAAGTGACATTTCTGCCCTCCATTTTTACCCATTCCTCTCCTCCTGATATATTTACAATGCAAATCTGTACCATTCGACCGATTAGACTCAAAATTTGGAAACTTATTCTTAAGGACCCGGCGGGTAACATAGACGACATCTCCCCCCTATACTTTTACCCCTTTCCCTTCCCTGATATATTTAAAATGCAAATCTGTACCGTTCGACCGATCGGACTCAAAATTTGCAAACTTATTCTTTAGGACCTGGCAGATAACGAAGGCGACTTTTTCTGTTATATTTTCTGTAGGTACAAATCTACACCGTATGACCGATCTGACCCAGATTTTGCATACTTATTGTTCAAGACCTGACGGGTAATGAAAACAACTCCCCCCCACCATTCTTATCCCACCCACACACTTGTTAGTTTTTGTTCAAATCTCCGTTTGCCGATCTGATTCACATTATGCATTCTTATTCTTTAGGTCACAGCGAAATACATAGGTCACAACTCCTACCTGGACATCCCATCCATCCCAGCCTAGATTTATTAGATCCTTTTTTTTATTAGAGACTTTGCGAAACAATGAAACCTTTGTATCCCTCCACAAACTTATGTTTAACTAAATCCTTAACCCGAGCAACGCCGGGTACGAACAGCTATCAATATATAAAAATGTAAATATTCGTTTGTTCAAAATCTTAAATATCCGAATGTTCTTCACGAATTGACTTTGATACAATGCTGCATTCGAATACGCGCATATTTTAATATACCTACTACGTCTTTATATACCTACTATTATACAGATGTCACGTCTGTGACAGCTAAAAATACGTTTTTCTTTTCCATTTAACAAGACTGAGCAACGCGTGGCCGGGTACAGCTAGTAATTAAATAAAATTTAAACATTACTCCTTTTGAAAATTGGTATGATTTCAAATAATATTCAAGTTTTCATTTTAGATTGATTTCGCAATAGGCTTTTTTGTTTTGACTAATAAGTATATTATGACTACTAATTATTAAATGTGAAGTTTAAATTAAAAAGTAAAATGTCCGTCATTGTTGACACGTACACATATGACACGCTAGTAATATTAATAAGTACTTAGATAAATAAATAATTTAATGTATTTGAGATGTGAATAATGATTATTCTTATTCTATATTGAAACAAAAACACATAAATTTAACTTCTTCTTCAAATGTAGCAAATTTATTTTGTGGTAACATAATTATAATTAATATAAATTAACTTTGTTTAAACCACTTATTTATTGAAAAAAATCAACATGTTTCAATAAATAAGTGGTTTAAACAAAGTTAATTTATATTAAACATAAATTTAAGTTGCTGAGCAAAGGTCAATATTCCGCGCCAGATGAACGGAGTTGTTGCCAGTTTGTATTTCAGCGGTTGATGCTTCTTCCAGAATCTCTTCGAGGCTCGTGATCTCGCGCCTCGTGTTGTTAGCGTGCCGTTATTCTATTTTCATTTAGAAAATAAAGAATTAATTCCAGTTACCTCCATAAATATTCCTCGTGCTTTATTGACTGTGCGCTCTTTCTTCAGAGTGCTTTACTTCGGTTCGGTCATTTATTCGGTGATTTATACATTGCTGACAGGACAAGTGGGAAATTCATTTTTCGGCTCAACACTCGCATCGCATCTCAACACTGGCCGATCGATGGCATTCCGGAAACATTACACAGATGCCGACGCCTTTCTGACCCCTTTCCTTACCAGAATACAATTTAATATTTAGACAAAGTAAAAACCAATTATCCGTCCTCAATCATCCGTGGAGTTGGATTAACCGTGCTCCTGTGGAGTATTTTTTGTTTTCCGACCTTGTACATTTGACCTAAACTGTTATAAAATCTGTATAACAGAAGGACATACTATACCAATAGTCTAACGCTAATACCGACTCTAAAAAACAAACAATAAATACGGACTTTCTATGTAAGCATTTGTTAATATGTTAAATGTTATCAGATTGTTTGTCATTATATTGAAGTTGGCCCCAAATCAATTATAAATGGTTATTGCGTGTGTTTAATACATCCACAGCAAAATAAAAAATGTAAAATTAGTATATCGACTTTGTGCGACTTTCCATTATTGTTTTAAGGTGAAATTGTATTTGATAGATCTTTCTTTAAATTTAGTGCGAGAATATCATTTTTAAAATGTGATTGTTTTATTTTGATGAAAATAAAATTGGTTAGAATTTTAAGAAAAGGCGCCACTTGAATATGACATGCATATTGGACCATATTTTTTAATATGACGGCAAAGAGTGTTAATTTGACAATTGACAACTGATAGATAAATTAACTTGAACTATTAATAAATTTTAAAGCATGTTCAAAATATTAATTTTAAAACTCCACTCTGACTTATTGATCGGTTAGAAATAATGAATAAATATTTTGTCTGAATTATATCTAAACTACCCGTACACCCGTGAAGAATCACGGGTGTAATTAACAACGACCCTTGCGCGTGACCTGGCCCACAGACTGGTTGCGTGTCACACTCTGATTAACTTATGTTGTAATTCCAACAAGTTACGGACGTTGTGGACCGAGAGACAACGAAATTATTACATATAGATAGCCGCCATCAAGACCTATCAGACCTATCCGCGCAGTAGTTATCACTTGTTGCGAAGCGACTACCATAGCCATAGCATGGCCTTGCAACAAGCTGACACCGTGCAGTGGCCACCATTGACTGCGAATCGTCCACTATAGCCGCCATTGGCATCTGCCATCGATGACAGCCAATTGTAGACACCAATGGCCGAGCAGCGGTCACTGCCAGCCGTGAAGCGGCTACCATAGTCGACCACATTGTCATCGAGCACATGGCAGCGAGCAAATAGCAATGGCCGCGTAGCGGCTATCAATCACCACGCAGCGGCTACCATCGGCCGCGCGGCGGCCTAGACAGCCGCCCGCAGGGCCTAGCAAAAACTCTATTGTAACTAAATCAATGCTCGGAATTTAATAAGTCCATTTTACATAAATAGTAGCAGTGGTTTTCGATTCAACCCAAAAATAAAACAGTAGCAAATAACTTAAGATCTAACTCTTTTTCGATGCTAAATTATTACAGGAACCCTCTTAATTTAGACAGCTAAATCAGTAAAGAAAATTATTTTAATTTCAACAATTAAACATTAAAGAAAAATATTTATTTTTATTTTTTTATTAAGGATTCTTAACAGTTTTTTAAACATATAATGTAAAAGCGTAGTGTTTTGTAGACCAATTAAAAAGATTCACAGATGCTAAGAACAAAGTTAGATAAGATATTTTTAAGTTACTTATTTTAAAATACTTATGAGTAGTAGTTAGCAACAAATAATGTTAAGACTGAATAATGGTAAGTGATTGAATGTGAAAAAAGAACAATAAATTAGTTAAATAGTGGGAGAAAAAGGATGAGGAGCTAGTAGTCAGGATAGAGGTGGAGGAAGAGAAGATTAGATAATGTGAGTAATTGGTCAAAGTCCAACTACAGTTAAAAATTATTAAAGAAAATATAGATAATATTAGATTCTTAAAATATCGTCGAGCACACGATGATCCCGCTACGATGATCCCGCCATTCCCTTTGCACCCTGATGAGGTAAAACCACCAGGCAGCCGATTTCCTAGCCAAATCGTGCTCTTTCCAGATTTCATATTCAGGGTTTTGCTTACCCTTTTCGGGATCCTGCGCGGCGCGTCCCAGACCAGGGTGCGTGTGTGTGGCCCGCTGTGAGTCTCGTAAATGATTTCTTCCTATGGGCCACTGGCCTCCAGCGACCGTAGTGTTCGCAATCATGCTACTTAAGTTGCATTTTCGGAGTACGGGGTCAGTTGCTGCGACTTTTAAATGCCCATTAATGTTTTTATTTCAGTTCAGAGTAATTTACATTGAAATTATTTGCAAATCCCTTTTATGTCACGATTACTGTATAACAAAGTATATTTGTATTTTAATATTTGTAGTTTAACTTAATCAAAGCCTACTTTGGATTAACCGTTTTTCGATTATCCGGCTCGAATATCCTGCATTCACCCCATTCTCAAGTTAACAACATCATTCTAATATCCTTGAGGCCGGTTATTTGATTTAGAGTAATAGTTTAGAAAACGCATAGATTTTTGCGTTTTCCATCAATTTAAACACCCGATTTGTAAAAATATATGCTTTTTGCATAACTACTACTCTTAGTACTGATCAAACAACCGTCTCACAGACACACCTAATATTTATGTACGCGTAAAGTTTCTGTGTGAATTTGTCAAATATTATCAAGTCAACATTGACGAAGCGTACATGTTATAAAATAGCGGTTAATATGATTGTTAAGATAACGCAAACCAATCAAAATAGACCGAAATAAGTGCTCTTCTGCAATTTGTTATATGATTGATTGTTTTTATTGTAAAAGAAATTGAACTTTTTCCGGTAGAGAATGCGTCACCTCACACTAAAACCTAGTGTGTACTTACTAGTTCGGGTTCCGGTGAAACCTAAACAATTAACACACCATCACGTTGTTTCTCCGCAACGCGTTTTCTGATATACCACTCTTGCATTTTTCATTTTCATATATCATTCGTTGAAGCATCCAACAGAACCGCCCTCCAATATTTGGTCTACCTCACCTTGTCCAATCTTAAGGAATATAATGAGACTCCGAGAACCGCGTGTTCTTTCCTTTCCTTGACTATTTTCATCAGAATTACCACCTTTTTATATGGCTATAATTGTCTTCACATTTCTCACTCCATAATTTTAAAAAGACACCGCTAAATCTACTATATCAAAATTTAAAGATTTTTCTTCTCAAAGACACGTAGATAATTAGGATTTGATTAAGAGAATCCTTCGTATTAGAACATGGAACGCGCACATAAGCACGGTATTGTTATAAAATATTAAAAACTATGAAAATAATACATTGTCAACTCTCTTTATTTAAGTTTATTCATTTACAATCGTGGGTGTGTTTGCAATTAGATTATTTTTTGGTATATCCTCAACATTGTCTTTTTATGTAAAATAATATATAAATCATACTACTTTCCGCCAAATAAATTTTTAATGTGTAAGTGTATATTATGTATGTAACCTCTCTTTAGTCGTACATAGAATATTTCCCCCGAACGAAATTGTCGACTTTCGAAGGAGATTAAATACAGCAAATGTTTGATAATCATACAAAATGACAACTTTGCAGATAATTTTCTCAAAATTAACAAAGGCCATCAACAATTATCATCCTAGAGCTCTCACCTAATTACTTGTTTGTTATCTTCTCTCCCTGCAATGTTTCTACGTCAGGAGGTCTACAGGCTACAAAAATGGTAACATTCATTGTAAAGACACATCTACAAAAAGCCTTCAATTTATTTCACGTACCCAAATAAAGAGAGGCAAGATTTAAACCATTCAAAGTGGTGCGTCATGTAAACCTCATTACTTGTCTTGTATAGTGTTGGGCTGCTGTGTTCATTGCGGGGCAGTAAATCTCTGCACGCGATCCGAAAAGACAAGCGCTGGCGTTAAGGCATTAATTCACTGCAAATGCATATTTCGGCGCTTTTTACATTTACAATAATTAAGAAAAATATAGGCATTAATCCACAGGCCGCGGCAAAAAAACGTTTTTAATGTTCCCGGGCGAAGAGTGGTCCGTTTAAAATTCGTTTGAAGCATAATATGTTTTTTATACGTATAAAGATTACTTAATTATCTAAAATCCGTACGTAGGAAATTAAGAAATATTCAATATTAATAAAGTTATAATGTTTCAAACATGCAAGAAATTATTACGATTTTTGATGATTTTCAAATGTTGTTTATTCATATAAAAATATGATCTTAAACGATATATTGTATCTATATTCGCACTTTGAGTCTTCATTCACTATTAAAAAACTAATTTTTTTATTAGCAACACGTTAATTATTAATATAATTAAACTAGTTAACTTTGTTTACACCACTAAAATTTATTTGGTAAAACCAACCGGTTTCGGAAACGACGTTCCTTCATCAGGGTATACCCAATACTAATTGAACTTTACAAAAATTATAAACAATCATACTTCAGTGTTAAGTGTCCAAATGGGGGTAAATAGTGGGGGGTGCGAAAGAAACAGGTGATAGGGTGAAAGGGAACATATTCAAAATAGGAATAAGTTAAATTTTTTTGGTTGTTAATAATAGATTCATTATTATTTATAGCTTTCTTAATCTCTTAATAATTTTTAATAAAAAATTGTATGTGTTTATGGGGGGGGGGGGGGGGGGTGTAAATTTATCGCAAAGCCACTGTACAGACGCGTCGAAGATCCGCACACGCAATAGAAAAATTAGAGGGAACGTTGGTCACATGTCAGTTTCGGTATTATCCCAATTTCAACAATTGTTCCAGAATCATTTAATGTGTCAAGATACACACTGTACGCGCCGTGCGCATGCGCGTTCACCTCTACTATGTATTTATTTCTTGTTTAATATTACGGTATGCATTATGATTTGAAAAGTATTTCAGAATTATTAATATGTTTTTTAAATTATTTATGGAAAATATTAAGTCTACTCAAATAATATAAGATCATTTGTCAAAAGTTAAAATAAGTAAATATTTTGACAGATGTAGTAGTCCCCAGGGACGAGTGACACCGATGGAATCGAAGAATATATGACCATCTCTTTCTATCAAAACCTTACTGTTTTAACAACGTATGTACCACAAATATGTAACGAACGTGTAATTTTTATTAGATTTGCGCTCAGATGACATCTCGCGCACGGCTTGAAAGCGGATGATCTATCGACGTAATTTGACAGATCCGCATGTTTGTGAAACGGCTCTCTAGCCTTAAATAGCGGCTCGCTACTCGCTAGAGTAAATTCTACTGATCCATCGAAAAACGGTCACCACGTCGCGCTACTTAGGTCCTATGGAGCTTCACATTTTACGATAAAAAAGCAATTTCGTATAAAGCTATTTTATAGTAAAGGATACATTTTCATCTTAGCTCGAACGATGGAGGCATCTTTCATTATAAATTTTATTTTACTCGACGTTTACACTAAATACACAATTATCGGGTCTATTTTCATTGATTCGCGGTATCCTAACAGTTATGTCTTGACCCCTTTTACATAACATTATACTCTTCGGTAATTTTGATATGATGAATATTACATAAAATAAGTAAGTACTTCTGTTATTTAAAAAGTTGGTAGAAATCGTTTATTTTTCCTACATCTTTTCTTCATCCAAAGTTTCCAAATATAAATTAAAGCAAATATATCTGCCATTATAAAATAAATATTGACATTTAACAAGTATCCTGAGAATACTATTTATTATATTCAAATTTCTATTGATCCCTGCCAAATGTTTATTCATGTTAGGGAAAACATGATTACCCATTCATAAAAATTAAAAAAAAAGAAATATAATTAAATTGAAATACCAGCTTGAAACCAAAAAAAGTTTTGTTTTAAAAAAGAGATTTTATTTAAGAATATACTGTCAAAATTTAATTATTATTAAAATTAATATTTAATAAAAAGGTTCCTATCATAAAATCGCCTTGCAGGTTAACTGTTAGATTATTCTATTTGGTATTTATAGGTACTTCGTTTTTGCTTATGTACACAAGGTAAATCCCATTAGCACGGATTATATTAGAGCTTCATTTTAATGTGGCACAAGTTCTTTTCGTATATCGAATAATTAATAATGGCATTTTATGAAATAACAACGTCCTAACGGCGCGATGTTCAAAAGCTCTTCCAAAAATATTTTAATGTTCGTGAGTCAAACGGTATATATGTCCCACGTCAGAGACACGCCGTGGTTTTGTTCGTTTTTGCACCGAAGTTTTTTTTATACATAAAATATTAATCGATAATCCTTACTTTAATGTATTGATGTCTTAGTTAAAAATTCTGCGAATCATGGCTAAATAGTGGCGTAAAGAAAATGTGTTCAGGTATGTATTTATTTAAGTCAATCTTTATATCTGAAAATTTTACTATGCCTCCCTATAAATGTAATTGTCACAAAACTGCTTATTATTTTCCTTTTAAATCTCGCTCAACTGCACAATTAAATTCGTGATCAACCTCTCCGGTACATTTTTATTTATACTACCATACATACACACACGAGATAGCCAGCTCCACGAGGTAATCTTAAAGCAAGACTCAGGTATATGAGACATAAAATTCTCCAATTCCCAATATCGCCACTCAACCGATTCAGTGACTCAGCCTTCTCCAAAATGTTCCCCTCTCCGATGACCCAGTATCTGAAATGACTCGAGTGTCGGCATATTAAAGATTCATCTCGGATAAACGTAACGACGTTGCTGACCTTTTTTGACTCGCTACTTGGCAAATTATTATTCAATCCTACATTTTATTGAAAATGTGTTGAAAAATGTATATCTATTGAATTATTTTCCAAAAATTAGATATTAATCACTATGAATAACCTTTATTCAGTTATTATTTTATACTTATTACGCATATGAAACGTTTTCGTTGCTGACATTTAATTTCAATTTATTCATTAGGTTAGCCGCAGGTATGTAACAGTTTTTTTTAAATTTATTTGAATCGCTCATCGCGTGTGGGAAACATTTTTTTCAGCAATCTTTTATTGTTGGCGCTTTTATTCACTTTATCAAAAATCTCTTAACGTAGATCCTCCTCACGTGTTAATTGCCTCGATTGTTTGATTCATTATTTTCCTCATATAATAATGCTTAAGGGTGGCAGTAGTGATATGTAATTTTGGGAAGAAACGAAACATTAATTGCCAGGTACAAGTTTTGCAGAAATTTTGGGTATCCAGGAACATTGTCTACGAGTAATAATGCATTAAATGGCAAAATATTCTCGCTATAATACTGTTTAGTTTGTTATCGGTACAAAATGAAGATTGAATCAATATTCAAAAATTGGGTCAGTAACCCACCCAGGCAACTTGTCTTTAATTTTCAGATGACTAGAAGCTTTTCTTTATCTTTCTCTTTCATAAAAGTAATGGGTTTTCACGAATTAATATTAAATATTTAATTTTTATAAATGTATATGCACAAAAAAGTATTAATGTTTATGTTTCTTGAGATTTTTTAATAGTCATGGCCAGGGTTCGAGGATATATATCCGCGGATATATATCGTGATATATATCACGATTTGCTACAGGTTGTTTTTTTTTTGATATCTGTGGTCGTTACTAGATGGCGCTGCCATCTGTTGACTTTTCGGGGTATTATTTTATACAATAAATCAGAATTGGGTAAAATCTATATATGTAATACTGGAGTATTACATATATGGTACAATCATTGTGGTCAGCTGTAATAGTTCAATTTATATCTGTTTATCCGTCGCAAGACACAGAAATGTCCGCCCGCCGATTGTCAAAAAACGTTGTTGTCAATTTACATATTTTTAAGTAAAGCCAAAGAACATGTTTGTTTATAAAGTAATAAGTTGATTCAATATTTATATAGAAGGAGCATAAAGTTAAAGAAATATAAACTTTGAAACTATAAAAAACTGTTTCTCAAAATCAACATTTCTTGGCGTTCGTGTTTTTTCCCGAGGAATCTTCATGTGATATCTTAAACAGACTGATTATTAAAAGTTAAGGACTTAAATTCTAAGAGTAAATGTATACTAAAGATATTTTTTTTAAATCTTATAGATTAGATTCTGATTCAATACGAAAGAAAAGTTTAATTTGTTTCATATAATCGGTTTTTTATTTCACAAAAAGAAACAAACACCCATAATACCACATAAGAAAGAGCAACTTTTATAACATATATATAATAATTGCATATATTAGCTTTTTTCAGTAATTAATGCAATTCATTTATTTAATAAATAATAATTCTTGTACAAAATAAAAAAATATATTTCTAATTATTTCGAGTTTGTATTAATCGACCGACGTTTGCAAAAAAGGAGAAAAAATGTTTGGATATACATCCAATTTTCGATATATATCGGATATATATATATATAAAAATCCGATTTTTGATTTTTAATATAAAAATAGGATTTTTTCGAACCCTGGTCATGGCAAAGCTAAAAAACAGCAAATTGTAGTCTCTTAAATCTATAGGGCATAGATTCTCCTTCCTTACAGCCGAGTGTGAGCATTCGCCTCAATGATATGAGGCATTCATTTTTAATCGAAAAATTCTATGCAGAGTCGAGGCAATTAATTACAAGTTTTGCAGAAGCGTCCACATTTAATTTAAATCGATGAGGAGGTACTGGGTGTCCAGTAACTGAAAAAATTGTCCAATAACTGTGCTTTTTGTTATGTAATTACAATTTATTTTTTTCCAACTTACTTTAATTTATAAAAAAAAACCAACTGTTTATATAAAAACTAATAAAATAATCGAATAGATGGTATTTATTTCAAAGCGCAGTTTCATTTCCTGGAATTTAGGTACTCAATCAGAAGAAAAAATGTCTGAAGTATCCCATGACTATACGGTTTCCCCTGTTGCTGGCAACTTTCCTTTACCTACATGTAAACTCCCTTGTCTATCGTTGTATTTTTGATATGTATATTTGACAACGTTTCTTTAAGAATGAATAAGTAAGGTTTATAAATCTGTTATGTCATGTCACCACACAATCCAATTTATTTGCTCTCAATATAAATGTGCTCACACGTCCTTGGCTCACGAGCGGGTTATCGCGAAAGCTCGAAAAATTGGTTCCTACTTATTTGTATTATTTTGGTGTTATTTAACCTTATTCT
Organism: Agrypnia vestita; assembly: GCA_016648135.1. NCBI lineage: Eukaryota > Metazoa > Arthropoda > Insecta > Trichoptera > Phryganeidae > Agrypnia > Agrypnia vestita. The sequence goes on along the minus strand of JADDOH010000165.1, from coordinate 39,534 downwards.
AAATTTTCGTCTTAAAACATATTTGAGTATTTGAGTCTCCACTCACCGAACTGAATAAACTAGAAACTTATTTTCTGGGTGGTTAAAAAAATCCGATACAACTTTCGTCGTAGAAAATTTTAATAAATTTAAAGTGGTTGTCTCGGAAGCGTATTTTCTTTAATATTTTACTAATATTTATAAAATATTGATTATTTTATTTGTATATATCTACTTTTATGTGAGTTTTTTTTCACCAACATGTTTCAGAAATTACCATTCCATCATCAGGGTGCTGTATAAAATTCGAATGAAATGTCTTTTGTTCCTTGTTTTTAATTAAAATATTATTAATAATCAATTGAATTTGACTACCAGCCCAGTTCTAATTTTTTTTCCAATAATTGCGAGTAATCAAGAACTTCAGTGATAATATTTTTTTAAAATAATTTTTCAAATAATTTGGAAAAACAAGGAACAAAAGACATTTCATTCGAATTTTTTGACAGTTATACACATTATACAGAACTCCGATGATGGAATGGTAATTTCTGAAACATGTTGGTGAAAAAAACTCACATAAAAGTAGATATATACAAATAAAATAATCAATATTTTTAAAAATGTCAATCTACAATTGACATTTAAAAAAAATATTTTCACGTTCTGCATTGTAAGTTATTCAATAAATTTAGTAACAAAGGGGCAGTATTGCATAATTCAGACTTCTTGAGGCACTTTGACACTTCCAAACATCTCAAAAGTAGGTAGGTACCGTTTTCAACTGACAGCGTTATTCGGTATTCCTCGAATACACTAACCGAATAACGAGTTTTGAATTTGCTCGAATGAACTTTGTTCGAATATTTCTCGAATTAATCTTGTCTTACTGCCGAGTCGAGCTTAACGGTTAGACAAAACCGACCATTTTTATGCCGGTGTACTACCCCGGACTGATTGATGGCAATCAACTTTCGGTACTGACGGAGAAAATCCGTCGAGAAGGCTGCAGAGATGAGATACCCACGAATAGCGACGCCGAAGTTAGGAGATTAAATCAGGAATGATTTCATCTGAGAGGATCTTGGGATGATCTCGCTGTAACTCCAAATAGAAAAATCCTATCTATGCTCGGATATATCCTCCGCACGGGGACAGTAAAATTGCCCGAATAGATTTTCTCGTCAGCGGCAGACGGCAGGTCCGCAGGTCACCCTGGGAAATGTGGAAAAGACAAACGCGGAGGCTCTGCGAAGAAAGATTGAACTACCACTGGCCACAAGTAATAGAGACAGCGCAAGACGCAATCCGATAGAAGGGCGCGGTCCAAGCGATAGGCCTCCGACTCGATTATAGTTTATTTATGTAAATATTTTCCAAATCAGGTCTGTAAAGACAGAAACATCCTTTATATCCAACGTTGTACTTACTTATTTACCATCACGCCATTTCCCCGCGGGGGTAGGCAGAGAGGATAGAGCGCCATTACTCTGTTCTGAGATACAACTCTCGCCTCCTCCACTTTCATACATCGTCGCATATAAGCTCGACAATCGTTAAGGCTCCCAATAGCACCATCCTCCAGTACCTGGTTAATGTCGTCACGCCACGTCTTCCGCGGTCGTGATCTCCGTCAGCGAAAGTGACTTTTGTAATTCTATTCACTATGCTAACATCAGCTTTGCATTTTTTCCTAACATCTTTATCCTAACATCATTCCAGTTCTCTTTCACACAGTTAGCCATATACGAGTTGAATAGCCACGGAGACATTATGCAACCCTTCTAAACACAAACATTTTGTCTAAATTTACATAATTTAAAAAAAATTAGGGTTAGAATAAACAGAATGAAGAAGATGGTAATGCATCACCTACCAGGATAGGTAAAATTATATTTTGATATAAGAGCCAAGCATATTTGTAAGCCAAAATTAGGAACAGTGCACATAATACATTTTTTGGAGCATACGGCATAGCAAGTCGGAAAAAAAGAATTAAAGTGATATCCCAGGAGTAATATATTCCTGGAACGAATGACCTTTGTTATACGTGTCACGCGCTCATTCGTCCTCCTTTGTGTTTTATTCACTTGCAGCCAGCTTGTAACGTGTTTGTCTTGTGTAAAATAAGAGCGAGTATTTTGGTATTTTTTCAGACCCGCCACCATCTGTCAGGCGGCGAGTGCGAGCACCCATGAGGGGCGGACCCACCCCCGCTCCCGCACCGCCCCGCGCCGCCCCCTAATACTTGAGGCAAACAACTAAGGGTGTCTGGTTAGTACGAAGTTTCTCAATCTTTTCAGGAACCACTCAGTCAGAATTCACAAGTGCTCGGTTCTAACGGGTCACACAAAATGTTGCGGTACCTAGGTAAATGTTCGCGAATAATACTTCTGAATTATGCGGAGTATATTTGAATTTTGCTCACGTTTACGTCGCAAGTCGCGAACCTTTCTAAATAATTTTGTTTGTGATAGGCATTACGCTTTATTTAATAATCAAGTATCCATACACCGTATATTGCTCTGCCCGGTGATGTTTGGTGGACGCACGTTGTATTGCGGAATCGCGTAAATTTTTCCTACTCTACCATCGTTTATTTATTTATTATTTTGCGCTATAATTTATTTCACGTTCTTCTTTGTCTTCTCAATAATTATAATATCATATTAATGACATAAGATACTTACCATCGTACAACTAGATACCTACAATAAGCGGAGAACACTCAAATAATATTTTGGTTGAATCCTTTTTTCGACTTATGTGCATATGCCTGACGAGTTTAGATTACCATTTGTGTATATCGTAAAAATATATTACATATTTGTAATATTGTATTACACTTAACTACATTATTAAATAAAATTTACATACTCAAAATCTTAAATTATGGTTAAAAATAACTATACATGAACACATTGGAACGTTCTCTAGAGCTAGTTGAATGTCAATAACATGTACACAATATGTATTAATTTCATCAACTAATAAGTTTGACCACTTACAAAAAATCAATTGTAAAATTTATTTCCATATCTTTTGTAGTTGAAAAAATCATGAAATTCGAACCCACAATTTCTTGATCAGGGTTACCTGTGACAAAGATTGCATTGTTCTTTTCTCAAGGCAGCATTTACCGTTCTTCTTATCGGGGTATTAATACAGTGTAAAGTCTAGTTTGTTAGTAAGTGAATGCTTCAGAGCTTAGCTCGAGATTTTTGGATTGTAAATCTATAAACCCTGGGCGCGAATTCAGAGTCAATAATTCAGAGTATTTTCAATCCAAAATAACATCATTTTCTGAAAACGTCTTTAAAGAACGAAGTTTAATGATAATTATTACTTAATTATTGAATAATTATTAGAGTGTGTCACTTTGTAAGGCGAAAAAAAAAAGTTTTTTTATTTTTAAACTTAATAGTTATCAAAAGTTGCATTGCATTTATAACTACACAAAAATGCAAAAAAAGTTGCAATTCAAGTATACTTTTGGCTGGTTCTAGCGAGCCAAATAGTCTGAAAATGTTGGTTTTTAGTGATTTTTCAGAGGTAATAAAAGTGATGTTTTCTTCTACATAATTTTTATCAGATTATTTAATTTCGTTAATATATATATATAGATAATATACTAAAACAAAAGTTTACTGCAAATTTTAAGCTGAATTATTTTTTTTTAAATTATAAAACGTACAAAATTTTTCAAAAAGAGTATTTTTAAAGACAGCAAAAGTTATTTTTTAGAGTTAAACATTGGCATAATTTTCCTAGAATTCTGCTTGGCTGCAATAAAACCTTCTCTAACTGTTTACTCTACGACAGAACCTGCAGCTACAGTCATCAATTTAAGGCATCCACACATTTCCCTGCCACACACAGTCAGTAGATTTCTTTCTACTGACTGTGTGTGGCATGGACTTGGGAAAATCGAATATTCCGACATTTCGTGTGACGAAAACTGTCCTCAGCTCTTCATTTTATAAGTAGGTACATAGCTCAAAAGCGGTAGTTCAGTCAGTATAAGTCTCATCGTGCCAGGAAATCATGTCGTAATAAAGATCGCTCTCAAAATTGATTTGTGGTATCACAAAAGATCTCGACAATGATTTTTGCGAGACACGAGTTTTCAAAACTCTCGTATACCCTATTCTATTACAATTTTGTTGTCATTTGTCAACATTTGATGCCTCCCTGATATCACTCAGTGTAGCCGAAGCAATAGCAGCGCCTGCTCTGTGCGATACGCCATAACGATCACATACTTCAGCCAACTTTTCGAATTTTTTTGTACTTTCTCAATTTTGTCTTCCTTTAACTATGTTTCCAATGCCTATGCATCTGAAGGTTCTTTGGTCTTCAAGAAATGGGTGGTCTTTAAACGGAACAGTTTTATTTTTTCCACATTTACAAGAAGAATAATTTTTGCATTTGCACGCAGCAATGTCAAAAAGAATTGTTGATTTAGTTATAAAGTTTTCTATTTTATCTAAATACGATTGACTTTTTGGTTCTTTTTTGAATTTTTTCGATAGTAGCCTGTACTGTTTGCAATATGATAATAGAAGCTGGCTCACAATGCTTGCATTTTTCAAAACTTCAAGAACGTTCCGAGCCACTTGGGAAGTGATGACTTTTGCTTGTGGTTCTAAACTACTTGACTGTTTCATTTTACGACGCGCCCACTCATAATGTCAGTAAACATATCCATAAGTTGGTAACATAGTAATTTTGAATTTTTCGGGATATTTCTCAAAAATACTTAATTTCGTACCACCTCTGGTTTCTTTTGAACTTGACGGATTCGATGCCATTGTGATTCGTTTCATGAATGAATTAAATACTTAAATTTGTAGGAACTTTCCGACGGTTGAAAACAAGTAAGCTAACAAATACAACCGTTAGGTATGGAGTCTGACCTAATGAGGCACGCATTACGGGAGCGCGACCCGAAAGAAGCCGAAATTGCCCGAACGGGGGTAGGTATTTAAGCTAACAGATTATCAAAATGAACTTTAATATGGCGTTTTCCTTATGCTGGCTATATTATTATTAGAAAAAAAAGCATTTTTCTAATAATAATAAGACAATTGGTAAATACAAAAAATATATCGTTCTGATTGGAACGTTATTCTGCAACTTTTTCTATATTTCAAGGCCTTTTAACTAGCCAAAAGTACCAGTATTAAGGAAAACTGTAAATACAGCATTTAATAACATATAAAAATGCAACTTTTGAGAACTATTAAATTTGAAAAATCGAAAGTTGAAAAAAGTGACACACCCTAATAATTATTCAATTTAACAACGCAAACAATATCTTAGTTGTTGGAGTTGGAATTCACTATTATTTCGATTTGGTATTTTCTTTAACACTTAACAAATAATATTTCAAGTATCCGCACAATTACATAATATAAATAGTACATAATATAAACAATTACATAATATAAATAGTTCCGCAAAACTGAAATGTGCATGGTTTTTTAACTTTTGTACTATATAGCAATCGTATCTCATCATCCATCACTTCAAAAATTGATTCAATTATTTGTATGTATCTACTTATATTTTATTAATTACACCTACATGCATCGATAATTCAAGTGATTTATTTGATGAATTAACAGTTTTAATAGATTTAATGAACACAAAACCACCAAAATTATATTCTCTTTTGAAAATTCACAAAATCAATAATTATAATCCAATAAGGCCAGTGGTTTCTTACTGTACTACGCCAACTTTAAGATTATGTTCTTTTATAAGAAAAACTATTAATAGTTAAAATATATTTCAACTTTTAAGATACTTTTTTAATTTTATTTTTATTTATTTATTTAAATTTATACATATTTTTATTATTACAGATCGTGCCAAGCCTTACACAGCTTGTCGGCACTTTTCTTTTACATTTTCTTGCGTAAGTACATAGCATACATATTTAGTTATAGTTACAGTTTATAAAGGATAAAATATCTATAGAAAATAATGATATTATATGAACATAACAAGACTTAAAGTAAACTTAGTAGTGAGACTAGTTATCAGATAATATATAATAAAAAAAAAAACATGAACATCAATATGAATCACTGGGATCCAGATGCATAAAAAAATCATGGAACAGCTTAAAGTAGAAATGAAAAGGCATTGAGGCCAACAGTATGGGGCATGTGACTTGTCTAGATTTCCAGAGTCAAGTTATTTAATAGGAATTTCCTTATTTCCCTTCCTCTTCTTGTAGATTGGTTAAAAATTCTTTGGAATTAGTGGAAACGTTAAAGGATATATACATTCAACATAACGCTAAACTTATTTCATTTGATATAATCAATTTATTTACGCATTTTCCTATCAATAAAAGTAAAATTATCATTTGGGATTTATCAAATTCATCAAAATTATCTAATAATTTGGTTAAAGATCTAAGTTGCTTATTGAATCTCTGTATATGAACCAAAATTATGTTCAATTTAACAACGTTATGTATAATCAAATGGAGGGACTTCCTATGGGAGCACCTACGAGTCCATTAAATGCAGACATTTTTGTAGACAATTAAGAGAAAATTATTTTTAATTGTGATTCACCATTGTTAAAAAATATTTTGTTATGGAGACGGTATGTTGATGATATATTATGTATTTGGCAGGCGCGTGCATTGGGAACATTACAGCATGACTTTTTTGTAAACGAATATTTTGGGAAAAAAATATAAATTAAATATTTATACGACAGATTATTGTGTTATATCAAAATATGAATACTGTGATAATAATTGTGATAGAAATATTACGAAATATATGTTGTATTCCTATTTTTATTCCAAATAATTGGTTACGTAAAAGTCATGCTGCGATGTTCCTATTGCACGCCCCTGGCTATTTGGATAGGATCAGAACGTCAATTAACATCATTTTTACAACTAATTAATTCATTTCATAATAAATAAAGTTTTCTTTAAAAAATAGAAAATAATTCCTCAATTAATTTTTTAAATCTAATACTTTTTTTAAATAATAATAAAATCGAATTTAAAATTTATGAAAAGCCAATATTTACAGACACTATTATAAACAATACATCTAATCACTTCTATTACATAAACACTCGGGTTTTCATTCAATGATACACCGTCTTGTCAATGTACCTGTCTAATTTTCAAATTGAATTAAGTACCTACAATTTAAAAAAATCACCTTTAATCATGGATGTATCGGACAAGAAAAACCGGCGGCTCTTAATCGGGCCTTTTTTACCAATCTCCATATGTTGGCCCTGATTTAGAAGAAAAAGTGATTTTTTATATTTTGATTTTTGTTTTGATATGTACGTAGAATTGATAATTAAATTTTTAATCACATGAATTGTGAGCGCGAGCGCGCATATGGGCAAGAATAAATAACATTTGGGTATGCCTAGCGCGCTCGACGCATTTTTTATTGAAAATAACCGAAGTTATTTATTGTAATTTTTCTTGAATGTATGTTTTTTAAAGTTTATTTTTGCTGAATCGTCAAATGATAGTGTTGATGGTCCGGAGGTGGTGGGGGTACAATTTTACCACCTCCATATTTATTTTAATATAAATCAATATCCTCTGGCGACATCGGTACCGTGCCGAAGTCGCCATTTTAATACAAAAATTATAAAAATATAAAAATTAATATGATTCTGTTCGTAATCACTTGTATATGACTTTACATGATTTTATGTAGAAAATATATTGAATTTGTGTAGCCAGGCTCGCCAGAGAGACCAAATATACGAAATTATTGCACCAAGCTTGGCGTGCCTAGCCCCCTTTTTACTCCCTTTATATTAACTCGTGGCGTCTGCTTGCTTGCTTGCCGTCGTAAAAACTTTGGATCTATTTTTAATCATTTTCCCGTGATCCAATCGAGCTGAAACTTTGCAAGTAGACTCGTGGTGACGATGATCAAGAAGATCTATCAAATTTTCGTTAAAAAATTTAATAATTATAGTATAATTTTGGATTTTTCAAATTTTTTAATAGTTTTTTCAAATTGGAATAATTACAAAAGTTGATTTCTAGCAACGGCGGCCCGATAATGTCGCGGAATATTTTCTAAATTTGAATTACTCCGTCGGTTTACATAATAGGTACTTCGCTCCTAATTTCGAAAATCTAAATTGACTGACAAATGTTTTTAAAATTTAATCTTCAAAGCATGAAGTGTCTTATCAAAGCTCAAAACAGCTGTCATTTTAGAAATATATTATGTTACTGTAAGTTTAGTCTTATGTTATATCTATGTTTTAACTCGTCTTCAATTGTTGTTATATTTTACAAAGAAAGGGAGTATAATAAAAACTTGGTTTTTATGGGTTAGTTTTTTACTCCCTTTATTAACTCGTGTCGTTTTGCTTGCTTGCCGGCTTGCCGTCGAAAAAACTTTGGATCTATTTTTAATCATTTTCCCGTGATCCAATCGAGCGAAAACATTGCAAGCTGACTCGTGGCGACGATCTAGAAGATCTGTCAAATTTTCGTTAAAAAAATTAATAATTATATTATAATTTTGGATTTTTAAAATTTTTAAGGTTTTTTTCATACAAATTATATGGATATTTCAACGCATATGGTAGACGCGAAACCCGAAAATAAGAAAGGGAGTATTGTAAAAACTTGGTTCTTATATGTTAATTTTTTACCGATTATCTCCATGAAGGATGAACCTGAGAGACATTTGTTGATGAAACAAAATAAAGATAAAATATAGATGTGTAAAAATAGTATGAAATAGCTATGGTAGAATGTTTGGTTACATGTTTATTGATATTTTGAATACGGGACCTCTGCTCATAGAGCTGCGACTCGAATTATGAGTAGTGATCCCGCCGTCCGACAGATGTCGGGGTTGTCGGTTCCCGAAATGCCGACCTATGACGGTCGTTGAAAATGCGCCTGGGCGTACGGGCCCTGATGATTTTATTGAATAAATTACGTGGTGCAGGAACCCAGAATTCAGTTCTGCTCCTGCGTTCACCTCCAGATCTACTTGCGACTTTCTCTTCTTCTCTTCTCGACTCCTGCTCCAACCTTTGGACCGCTCTAAGATTCTCAGCGAATTTTCATACGATCTCGCTTTCGTCTGAGAATCTGCGATATCGGTTCCATCAGGTTGACCTGACCGTAGGGCGGGCGGTGGAATCACCCCTATTTTTGCGCGTTTCCGTCAGGAACGCGTGTATTGTAAGTATACTGTGCCAGCGCGCAGAGCTGCGCGATACTCGAGTATATTTTTCGACACCAATTACAGTACAATGTAACAAAAACTTATATACATAATATATAAAAATATTCATTTAGTTGACCAGTGAAGTTTTCTCGAAGCTGGTAAAATTAAGAGAAAAAAATTACAAACCTATAAATAACAAAATGTTTAAATATAAACCTCATGAAAAAAAACATAAAGTATTGAAGTATAAAAAAGTATTAAATATATTATACTATCTATTCAAATAAACATAAGATAACATTTAAACTTGAAACACTAATATTTAATCTATTTATTATTAATTACTATTTAATAAACGGTCATTTCTAAGGAAGTAATATAATATTCAAGTGAAACTAATTTAAAAGCATGTTTACAATATCGCATTAAAATATTCAAAAGTCTAAGATTATAATAGTCCATTGATTTTGCTAAATGCGTAATAGCCTAATATAGTTTTAGAACATTTATATTACCCCATGAGGTTGAAACTATACTCGAGTATCGCGCATAAATCGAGTATACTTTCAGGAGATATTTTTTATTTTCGTTCGTGAAAGTATACTGCGCTAGAAGTAGTAGATGTTTTTGATGTATTTTTTTGATGATGTTTGTTGACAATGATATTTTTGAGTATGTCCAAATTTTTCAGAACAGAACTGGGTTTTTTGTCACAGGGATATCATTAATCAATCAATGTATATATATATAGATGTCTCACAGAGACGAAACTGTACATTTATGGGAAAGTAGGTGTAGAAGTTTTTGGGTGTTCATAGGGCTTACGACCTATCGTACGGCTGGCTTAGCTGATCACTTTACACATATGCAACGTTCACCATTTCCACCCATCATAGAATACCATGTCTATTAATTTTTGGAAGTTGTATATATATTTATATTATGCGCCACGTTTCACATGTAAGTTCTAACGACCCCCATGCGGCTAGCTCCAAAGCTTTTTCATTTCCCTTGAATAACCACAGATGTCGCTAAATGAGACATCTTTATACACTTTTTTGGAGTTTTTTAAGCAATATACTTTTATCTGTGTGAATGAAATTCATCCGAATTACTAACATTACACTAGCGTATGCCAGAAATATTATTTCCATTTTTATTAAAACTCCTTTTTACCGTTTTACCTTTATGTTTTACCTTTTTCTGTTCTGAAAAATTTGGACATACTAAAATATTCTGAATTAAAATACTGGTAAAAAGGAGTTTTTTTTGTATTAATTTTAAAACAATAATGTCTATTCCTTTAATTTATTCAAGAAAAAAATTTATTAACTATCTAAAAAGGATTGAAAAAATACACAAAAAATAAAATATTATATAAAATTTAGGACTTTATACACATAAATAATTTTAGTCCGAAATCGAATAATTTAGAATCATTAGAAATTAGTAAAGCATGAAATAGTAAACAAAATATTATTAATAATCAATCAGCCTCCCTTAAGCTCGAGCTTTGGCTCATATCATGGGGAGTATCTTGTCTTTAAAATGTTGTAACATTATTATCTATCTACTGTATACATATATCATATATAAATAAATATATAAATAATATAAATAAATATATAAATAATATATAAATATATGTAAATAAATATAATAAATAAAAAAAATTAAATGTAACTACTAGTCCAATTACTTTTTTTCCCAATAATTGTGTGTAGTCAAAAACTTCAGTAATAATATTTAGAAAAAGAAAAGACATTATTTATTTTGATATTTTGACATTTATAGAATCCCTGACGATGGAAAGGTTTTCCGAAACATGTAGGTGTAATTAATAAAATATAAGTAGAATAAAATTTGCGTAGCCTGTTGGTCTGGTTAGGACTCTCGCCTCATGATCCAAAGGTCGCGGGTTTGAACCTCACCCCAGACCAGCAAGTTAGTCCTATCTTCACAGCACAAGTTTAGATAGATAGAATATTGATGTAACACGTATTCCGTGTTCGCATCTCTTTTTTAAAAAAAAAATAAAAAGATGCATACAAATAATAAATTCATTTAATAAAAATGTCAATCTACAAAGTAGTTCAACCAAAAAAATCTCTATCACTTTAGTTTTATGTCTTTTGAAGAGCTTATCCAGGAAGATATGTCAACATTTTCTATATTTGTCATTTCAGTCTTCATCGCATATAACCTTACCTATATGTGCTTTTCAATTTTTTAACGCTGCAATAGGACATGATATATAACTACTGTAGCAAATACTGTATTAAGTTCGCCTGGAGGTGGAACGTAGTCGTGAGAGTGTCCAGAAATAAAAAAGAAAAACTACTACCGCCGCCATGCATTACGTAGGCCATGCAAGATTCTTTCCTGTGGCGAAAATTGAGCTTTAGGGTTATTCAGAGTTTTCTCTTTGCATAATTTACTGTGTATCTAAATTGAAAACCTTATCAATTAATAAAAACCTACAGAACTGTTCTATAGAAATGGCTACGCCTGAAAAAAAATACATGTTTTTGAGAATCTCCCAAACAGACTACAAACGTAGACGTAGGATTGAGGCTAAACAGCAGAATATTTACTGAATGGTTTACCTTTGCCATATACGGTTCCAATATTTTTTAACAACTTAACTATTATAAAACTGTGATGTGATAATTATGACATCGCGCCTTATCTTTCTTTCCTTATATTAGGTCCTTACGTATGAAATTGGCGTTTAGTATGGGAGGAACATAAAGCCGATTTTTTTTATTATAATATATTTATTCAATCAAAGTATGTACCATTGCTATCTATGCACTTTTGCCATCTCATAGGTAGTTCATCGATCCCTTTACTAAAAAAACCATTCGGACGGGAATCAATCAAATCTTTGAAGGCGGTTTGGACTGCCCCATCGGAGTTGAATTTTTTCCTTTGCAAGAAGTTATCCAAATTTCGAAAAAAATGGTAATCTGTTGGGGCAAGGTCCAGAGAGTACGGTGGATGTCTTAGACATTCCAATTGAAGCTCCTCTAATTTGGTAGCCGTCTGTTGTGCAGTGTGTGGTCTAGCGTTATCATGAAGCAGCAGTGGCCTAGAGCGATTAACCAGCCTCGGTTGTTTAGCAGCTAGCTTTTCCATCATGGTTTGCAGTTGCTGACAATAGACATCTGCCGTAATCGTCTGGCCAGATTTAAGAAAGCTGTATTGAACGACACCAGCACCAGTCCACCAAACGCTCACAAGTAACTTTTTTGGAGTCAATTTTCGCTTGGGGCATGGTTTGGCTGGTTCGGCAGGGTTCAGCCATTGCGATGAGCGCTTCCGATTATCGTACAGGATCCACTTTTCATCACAGGTAATGATTCGATTTAAAATCCCTTCATTATTGTGCCGGTTGAGTAATGCAACGCAGCAGTCAACGCGCGTTTGTTGATTTGCTTCACTCAATTCGTGAGGTACCCACCTTTCAAGCTTTTTCACCTTACAAATTTGCTTCAAGTGGATTAAAACAGTTTTATCACTAACACCGCATCCTGCAGCTAACTCGGATGTGGTTTGCGATGGATCCGCTTCCACAATAGCCTTCAATTCTTCATTATCAACTTTGGTCTCCGGCCGTCCACGGGGCTTGTTCTGCAGGTCGAAATTTCCAGAACGAAAACCTTGGAACCAAAAACGCACTGTGTTTTCTTTTGCGGCACCGTCGCCATACACATCATTAATCCTTCGAGCCGTTTCTGCAGCACTGGTGCCACGGTGGAAATCGTACTCGTAAATAACGCGATATTTCAAGTTTTTCATTTAGTAAACTGAGTGACGCAAGGAAAAAAACAATTGAGGAAAAAACAAATGAATTTTCATTTTCAAAACACAAATACATGAGTAAATAGCTGTATAAATTTGGATTTGGAATTCCTAACCAAAGAGAAGATATTTGAGATCAAATTTGCCAGTACGGCAAAACGCCAATTTCATATGTAAGGACCTAATATACAAAAGTGAAAATATTGAAAAAAGTGAAAAAGAGACTAACTATCTACATTAAATTAATATTGAAATGTTGAGGCGAGACATCTGTTTTTAAATTTTCGAGACTTTGCAATAGTTGTTTTCAGTTCGGATGAAGCGTTTAGCATATATTAGTATAATTAATACCCAAATCTTCCGGATGAAGATCTGGATATTTATTATACTAATATAATATCAAACGCGCAAGACTCGAGTAGAACCGTATTGGCACCGTTTTGACTTTGTATCCCTGAGTGCCGGCAATTCGGCACACCCCACTAGCGTAGGATTCAATAATTCTCGATTGATTTAATTAATACAACAATATAATATTTCTGAAAATCATTTCACATCACATTTACATAATCCAACCATTTTTGGAATCATCGTACTCAAGTGACGTCGTGGTTAATCTTTGTTTTGATTAATTAGAGAAATTCTTCGAAAACACTAATAATGTGTTCAGTATATTTCCATGTTATGATGGCATTTGTTTCAGGTTTCTTACGGCATTTCCATGTGCGTTCTTCCGCGACACCGCATGGGCCCTGCGACCCGGGTGACTCCTCTCAGCGGTCGAATACTTCGCCGACCTCCGTCCGCATTTTGATTCTGAAAATTGGGTAATTTTTTTCCGGGCTGTATTTTTCTGCCAGTTTTTCATCTGGCACGTCGCCGTGACCGCCCCCTTCCGAGGGTTTTATTCAGTTAACGCTTCTCGCCTTTTCAGTTACAACTTACGTCTAGGTACACATTATATTGGAAAACATAAATCGCTTGCGCCAGCAAGAAACACTTTGTATACAAATTGAAAGGAGCGCAAGAAATTTTCACGCCCTTTGGATGAAGATTGAAGATCAATATTGAAGGATAAGTTTGTAATGTAGAGAACAATGAATGATTTCAGTTTTGCAGGGTAATTCAATCAATAGGTGAGGTGGAGCGTTCGTTGGCATGTTCCAGGATAGGTGACTTGTAACTTGTGGAATGCAGGCTCATGCAGTCAGCACATTGAGATAAGCTGTATTTGTATATATATATTTCGTTTTTTTTTTTAAATATTTATCTCACAGTTATGTTTTGATACATTCAAACCTGAATAATATGATAGTAATTGTCATCGGAATATTATACACACTTTAATTGGACTTATTACGTATAATTTCTAGTTAAGTTTAGTTTTTTCAAAGTGCTGATTGCATACCTCTGTTGCCATGTCTCATTTCAGTCAAGTAATTTTCATATAAATAAATGTATTAATACGTATGTACACACAATATAAATAAATATTTTTATCTTTTATCTAATTAATAGGTACGCATTGTTCTAGAGACAATTAAAAGGAAGTTATAGAAGAACAAAAAAAAATTATACGCATGGTCTTGGCTTAGGGGTTACATGGTTTACAAATTTTATATTATATTATGTATTTGGATAGTATATATTTTTTTTATAGTACAACATGTCAAGAAGATTATTTCAAAGTTTTAAGTCAATCATAATAAAACTCTAGGAGAGAGTGATCTTTTAGAAATTCTCCTCGTTAGACTCGGCCGACTGGGAGCGTCGCAGGTACATCGAGGCAGCTTATGATAAATCCGGCTCTGCTTGATGAATACTCCTAACAATTCTTCCTAATATTTATTAAAACTAACTAACTAACTAACCATCACGCCCTTTCCCTGCAGGGGTAGGCAGAGAGGATTGAACGCCACACTCTTCTATCCTGGCACACCACTTTTGCTTCGGCCACATTCATACATCTTCTCATACACGTTCTACGGTTGTTGCGGCTTTTAACAGGGCCATCCTCAAATACTTGTAGTACCTGATCGTGCCAGGTCTTTCGCGGACGCCCTCTATTCCTGTTGCCTTCAACATTCGCCTCATTATTTTCTTAACCATCCTTTCCTCGTTCATACGTTCCACATGACCAAACCATCTCAACACTCCTTTCTTTATTCTATCTACCACACTACAGCCAGCATTGCATTCACTTCTAATTTGTTCATTCCTCACTCTATCGACTAAAGATTTTGCACACAAGCGTCTTAGTGACCGCATTTCAACCGCATTCAGTCTACTTTCATTCCTCTTTTGCCAATTCCAGGCTTCACTTCCATACATAAGGGTTGGCACTAGAACGCCATTATGTACCGCTAGTCTTGCTTCTTTTGACAGATTCTTATTGGCCATAATAGCATTTAGTGCACCATTAACTTTGTTTCCCGCAGTTACTCTCCTTTCGATATCATTCTCAGCCTTGCCGTCTCTACTAAACATACTTCCCAAATACACAAACTCGTTCACTTGTTCTAAACATTCGTTGTTTATAATTGCATCACACTCAGTCACTCTTTCGTCTCTCTCGAATACCATCACTTTCGATTTGCTGACATTCATCAGAAGTTCACTCTGCATGCATACATCGGACATCCTGGATACCAAGCACTGCAGATCAGCTTCACTGTTAGCCACTAATACTGCATCGTCTGCGTATAGCAGACAGGATATAGTGAGTCCGTCCATTTTCGCTTCAACTTCTAGTTCCTTCAGTTCTTTCATACAATTATCCATATACAGGTTGAAAAGCCATGGTGACATTACGCATCCCTGTTTGGCACCTTTTGTAATATCAAATCATGATGTGAATGTCCCATTAATTCTCACGCAAGCACTACTTCCTTCGTACAGGGATGCAATTGCCTATATATTTATTATATATGTTGTAATTAAGATAATCAATATTCCTCACTGTTATGATTCTCAATTTTCCTGGTCGCCACGGCACCACTGCCACTGTGACGAAACCGACTTCCCCCATCAAACGTCCGTCTAACGTGATCGTAATAAAAGCCGCTCGCACGGCAGCGAATGAACCTGTGACTGAGCTATTTTCCGTATATTGAGGATTCTGAGTTTCTAAGTAAAGATAAAGCTCGTTTTTCTAATAAGTGTGGCTAAATTACTTTTCCTGATCGCGAACATATCGAACTGGAACCGCGTATCATAAATAGCTAATATAACTAGAAACACGTCTACGTAAAAAAAAATCGGATTTATTTTTTAAAAGATTGGAAGAATCATTTGTTCCCTACGGACGTGACACCTTCGTAATGTCTTCTATCGAAATTAACTAAGTATCAAGATTATAATATATTCACATAAATACCATTCTAGTCGATGGTAGGTACTACGTAGATGTTTTAGCCTAACCTACCAAAATATATTTCTAAATTTAATTACGCTATTTACGTCGAAGAAACGGCTCGTGATCGTTAGTCTCGGTCCCGGTTGTGACGGGTTATAACCCTGATTGTTTTAGAACACGTGGTGGAAATTCGTCGGTTTAAACAATACGAGATAATAATTCACGCTGTATAATTTAATTCAGTGTGAATTATTATAATTTAATTTAATTGCATCAACATAACCTCGCGATACACACACATCACAACATCTGTTACAGGTCTGTAGTCATTGAAATCCTCTGCATCTAGCGTAGGTTTTTTTTAAATTGGAGTTCTAAAGTTTACAAAGAAAAGGTTCTAGTTCTTGTATCAGTATTTGAAAAGCTAAGTTGGTATGGGATCCAAGGTACAGTGCTTGGTTGGAGAGATCTTGAGACAGAGTATCAAGCATAGTGTCACATGCCCTGAATAAATAAATGATGGTTTTTACATGATAATGTTGATAGCTTAATTTTGTTTATTCTATCTTCGAAGAAGACTGAGATTTTGCTTGGTGCGATATTTCTGAATGGCGTTTTTTATGCTTGCGGTTTGTAGGTAGGTAAAGATAGTTACCTCGTGATTTTTTTTTGTGGTTTTCGTGTTTAATTTGAAAAGATTGATTTTCAGACGTATTCTAGTGTAGACATTTATAATATAATTAGGAAGAATAACATATAATATACATTAAAAAGGATATCGCTTAATACTCTATTTTAAAAATATAGAGGTATCAATACCGATTGCGAAATCTATATATAAAATTCACGAGAAGAACTACAGAAGAGCTACTAAAATTTTAATTGAAACTTCCCTTTCAACGTAAAATGCGCCAAAAGAAGATAATTTCAAAACGCGATAATTAATTTTTATTTTTTTACTATCTTAAAATAGTTTTTATAGCTTTTTCAGTAAAAAAAAAAATATTAAATGTAGTTTGATAAAAGTTAATGGTAAAAATATTTCTTACTCCAAAATTAAACAGTAAAATGGATGTTATTAAATGGAATTACGTGAGATAAAACAAATCTGGTATTTTATAAAAATTCAATTTTGCTGGACGGAAAATTCATTATGAAAGTGGATGCCTTCAATCAAGATAAAAAAAAAACAACCACAATTCTTTTCATCAAATTACATTACTCAGTTGTTTAATAATTTTAATGAAAATTTTTATTACTGTACAAGATATATTATATTACTTTATCTTTCAAAGATATTCTAATTTTCGTTTCTTTTTGTATGTGTTATTTTTAAAGTGTTTCTGAATTATGTTACTTTTTAGTGTTTGCTTAATTTTTTGTCAGTTACTTTAATTTAAAATAATTTAAAATCTTTTAATTTCTCCCATTTTAATTATTTTTTTAAGTAATTTATTTCACTGGGCACCTACAATACCCTGGGAGCCTGAAATTCAATTAGAAATTAAGTAATTTTTTGTCCATTTTCGCTCCAACTTCCTTCAGTTCTTTCATATAATTGTCCATATACAGGTTGAAAAGCCATGGTGACATTATGCATCCCTGTTTGACCTAATAGTACAAGTAATATTATTTACTTACCTTAACACTTTTCTTATTTTGATTTTAGAGTTAAGTATTCATTAAATTGAATTTCGATAAACCTTTCTGGTAATCGCTTTTATTCGAACGCTTAAATGCAATTCAGCACAACGTGTTGCCCGAGGAATGATGGGGTGGAAAAACTCACCCTTAGGGAATCTGCAGACAATTGTATGTACCCCTCTTCCTTATGGTCTCCTCCTGATCTCATATCCAATTATGTCGGCTTACTGTATTCCCCTTTATTTTGTCTACATCCCATCGCTCTTCTACCCTAAGCTAATAAAAAATGATGACGCACAGTGACGTCATGTATGATTGCCTCGCAAATTTTATTTCATGGTGGGCACCTACAATATACGTACATTTATCTTTTGCCATTTACTTACTTTACGATTCTGACTACATTTTCATCGTTATTCCGTCGCGCAACTTATTTATTCACTCTCTATATTATAAGGAGTCTAGACACAATTTTCGCAAATAATACCGGGAAGAATTATTAAAACGCTGCTGCATTTGGCAAGAGCTTGCCATCGCTTCCAAACGTTTCTCCGTATTTCTGTAAAACTGAAGGAATAAAAATGATGATTTAATTTTTTTTTTATTTTGACAACATACATACATTTCCATAAAGCCTTTTAAAGTACATACATATTACAAATAAATAATGAATTCACAGAAAAAATAAAGTAAAAATAAAGCAAAAATTAAGAAAATGTTGGATAAAAGAAAATATAAAGGAATATAATAGTAACTAACCCATAAAAACCAAGTTTTTATTATACTCCCTTTCTCTTTTGTATTGTTTCCAATTTGATATTCTATCAACATATAGCCGACTGATCGGACCCATGGCTCGAGTCAGACTAGGTGAAACAGGGTTCGCACCTTCTCTACGCGTCGGGCTCCTTTCTCATATGTTTGTAAATTTCTAAAAATCCACAATTTTTCTATAATAATTTTTAAAAATTAACGAAAATTTGTTAGATCATTTTTATCATCGCCGCAAGTCTGCCTGCAAAGTTTCAGCTCGATTGGATCACGGGAAAAGGGTTACAAATCGATCTAAAGTTTTTTCGTCAGCAAGCAGACGCTACGAGTTAAAAGAAAGGGAGTAAAAACAATAAATACACAAAAGTTTTGGAATTAAGTTTTTAGTACAGACAAAATCATACAGTGGATCACAATGATCACTATATTGATCACCTAAATGTAAGAAACGGAAAAGATAAAGAAAAATGGAAGCACAAAAGAAGCCGTCCGAACGATTGAAAAACTAGTTAAAAATGTAAATAAAAAATGCGATTTAAATCCTAGGAATAAATTTTTGTAATGAAGTAAACATCTGCAAATATTCATTACCAAGCCTGTATAATCTTTTTGTATTTGTAATGAAGTAAACATCTGAAAATATTCATTATCAAGCCTGTATAATCCTTCGGTGAGTTTAATAAACGTACAAATTGTATTTCCGTAGATATATAATTTATAATATATATTTTGTAGACAAGTGTTTAGTCCTACATTTGTTGTGTCGGACAAGAAAAATCGACGGCCCTTAATCGGGTCTTTTTTGCCAATCTCCATTTGTTGGCCCTGATAAACATTTTTGTGTCGGAGAAGAAAAAACCAGAGGCCCTTAAA
Source organism: Agrypnia vestita (assembly GCA_016648135.1). Lineage (NCBI taxonomy): Eukaryota > Metazoa > Arthropoda > Insecta > Trichoptera > Phryganeidae > Agrypnia > Agrypnia vestita. The sequence continues at coordinate 19,905 of JADDOH010000165.1, read as the reverse complement.
CGGGCCTTTTTTGCCAATTTCCATATGTTGGCCCTGATAAACATTTTTAGAAGAAAAAGTGATTTTTTTATATTTTGATTTTTGTTTTGATATTTACGTAGAATTGATAATTACATTTTTAATCACATGAATTGTGAGCGCGAGCGCGCAGATGGGCAAGAATAAATAAAACCCTTTGACGCATTTTTTATTGAAAATAACCGAAGTTATTTATTGTAATTTTTCTTGAATGTATGTTTTTTAAAGTTTATTTTTGCTGAATCGTTAAATGAAAGAGTGTTGATGGTCCGGAGGTGGTGGGGGTACAATTTTATCACCTCCATATTTATTTTAATATAAATTCAATACCCTCTGGCGACGTCGGTACCGTGCCGAAGTAGCCATTTTAATACAAAAATTATAAAAATATAAAAGTTAATATGATTGTGTTCGTAATCACTTGTATATGGCTTTACATGATTTTATATAAAAAATATATTGAATTTGTGTAGCCAGGCTCGCCAGAGAGGCCAAATATACGAAATTATTGCACCAAGCTTGGCGAGCCTAGCCCCCTATTTACCGATTATCTCCATGAAGGATGAGCCTGAGAGACATTTGTTAATGAAACAAAATAAAGATAAAATATAGATGTATAAAAATAGTATGAAATAGCTATAGTCGAATGTTTGGTTACATGTTTATTGATATTTTGAATGCGGGACCACTGTTCATAGAGCTGCGACTCGAATTATGAGTAGTGATCCCGCCGTCAGACAGAGGTCGGTGTCGTAAATTCCCGAAATGCCGACCTCTGACTGGTCGTTGAAAATGCGCCTGGGCGTGCGGGCCCTGATAATTTTATTGAATAAATTACGTGGCGTTTCTCGACTCCTACTTCAACCTTTGGACCGCTCGAATTTTTATACGATCTCGCTTTCGTCTGAGAATCTACGATATCGGTTCCATCAGGTTGACCTGACTGTAGGGCGGTGGAATCACCCCCTATTTTTGCGCGTTCCCGTCAGGAACACTTGTCTTTAAAATGGTTTGCGAACTTACGAATATGATTTTTAAAAGGTGCCTTTTCAATATATTTTTTTTATAATTTCTGATGAAGTATTACATATGAGAGAGGATATGTGCTATAAGTAAAGTAACAGTTTAGTGTTGATTTTTAAGCTCTACAAGACAGATTGTTTATCTGGCGAAAATTACTTGATTTGAAAATCGAAAATCCTTAATTTAAATTAAAATGTCATATCAAAATAGAAACTCCTCACAAATATCAAACCTTCGCGACTTTCTAGAGAAAGCCCGAGCGGAAATCGGCTATCTAATTAAAGTGACAAAGACCCGACCAAAAAATTCAGTAAAGATCAACAAAATTCAATTATCCCACGCACGCATACAATAATGGCCTTAATAGCCACCTGGCCATTCAACTAGCCGATGCAAAGGGGCAAATAAAAGCACTTAGCCAACTCAAACAACCACAAATTAGTTATAAGTTAGGAAACAGCAAAATTTACCAAAGAAAAATTATGTAATGACCCAGCACTTGTCATAATTCCCAAGCATATCCAGAATAGCCTTAAAACATATGAAGAAATAAAGAACAATATAGACCCAACTAAAAATCATACAAGCAACACTAGGAATATAACAAATGGAGGAATGGTAATCCAGTGTAAATCCGAAGAAGCCGTGGAAAAACTCAAGGAAGTTACCACAACAAAACTAGGGGATAATTATGCAATCAGCATCCCCATACAAAGATACCCCCAAATAAAAATATTTGGACTAACAGAAAAACACGATGACGAAACACAAACATCAATCTACTAAAAATAAATGACAGATCCGTAGAAGACTACAAAAATGCACTAAAAATTAAAAACTTTGAAATATTAAATCAAATAGATGAACAAAACTATACCAAAGAAAACGATCGAGGCGACAACACAATAATAGACCATGTATCTACAAATATCACATACGAAATACCACCAATATTAAAGCTAACAGAAACCCCTCTCAGTGACCATAAATCAATCGAGATTGAATTCTAAATACCCACAAAGACAGGAAGCAGAAAACAAGAGTACACAAACAAATTAACTGACTACAAAAAGCTCATTATAAACCTCGAAAAAACACTAAAAAATAAGACAATAAACACCTTCGCCGAATTACAACTCATCATAAAAGAAGAGCTAAACAAATCAACCGAGACAACAAAAAGAAAATGTACAAGTATTAAAGAAGGATGGCTGACAAAAGAAATTTTCCAAAAGATTAAAATAAGAGACAAAACATAGAAATCTACAAGCACCCGATAAATATTAATAGAGATGATGGTCTCGAATTAAAAACATCTTGGTATCCGGCGCTTCAAAGTCATTCTCGTCGCAGACTCCGCAGATATAGTAATCAGATAACAGATGAATCATACACACAACACAATACAACACATCATGACTTCGGCACAGTATTCCAAGCCGATACGTAACCACAACACCAACACTCACAACAACACATCAGCCCTGATGATGGACCCTGCAATGGGATCCGAAACGTCGGCCGTAACAACACGGCTTAATACCCCAGTAAACATAAACTTGAAGATTCTGAGTGGCCGTGAAAACCTAAGAACATTCTTAAGCTCGCCGGTTGTTGAGGCTTCTAACGGGACCACGCAGTCACTCTCCTTTCGATATCTTTTTCAACATTCCCTCTTCTATCGAACATACTTCCCAAGTACACAAACTCATCTACCTGTTCCAAACATTCATTACCCGCTAGGATTTCACACGTTGTCTTACTTTCCTCTTTCTCGAATACTTTTGACTTGTTTACGTTCATAATAAGGTCACTTCCTTGCATACATCATACATCCTGCTTACTAGACTCTGGAAGTCCTATTTGCCATACTGCATCATAAGAAAGAAAGAAAGAAAAGCTTTCGTCACCGACCTTACTCTTTATATCAAAATTCTTCCATAAAGTTAAAGTCAAAAAGACTGATAGTCCTGTAGTTACCACATTCCATTCTCGACCCTTTACCTTTGTAGAGAGGCATCAGCTCTTCTCCAGTCTAAAGGGGTGTGGCTCACCTTCAAACATTGATTAAAGGGTGTATGAAGCCACGTAACTACTAATGGGCCACCAGCCTTGATATATACGGCAGTTATCATACCCCACAGCCTTACCATTCTTCAACTGCTTTATTGCACACTTTATTTCTTCCATACTTATCTCGCTGACTCCATTTTCGTCACTTATACTTATTTCTGTGAGTATCTCGCCAGATTCCTCTGTTACAGTCTCCCCGCTCTCATACGTTTCCTGAAAATATTTCATCCATCTATCTTTTATTCCATCCTCACTCATTAACATTTCTCCATTCACTGACTTAATAGTTTTCATACTATTGCTTTCCGCCCTGCATCGAGATTTTTTCACCTCCTTCCTTGATTTTATCTTTCTGAGTCTTTGCAAAACTATGGAACCTTTGTGTGTCCACAAAAAGTTATTTTTAACTTAATACTTAAGCCGAGCAACGCCGGGTACAAACACCTAGTTCATAATAATAAGTCTTCTTTCATAACGATAAGGAGAAAAATTAATATGTTAATTAATTTTTTCGTTATATTACCGATTTCATGGATACCCCTGGGCTATTTATCCACTTACGTGTGGTTCTTAAATTTGTTCTGTCAGCAATAGTTCATACGATGAACTTTGTTAATCATTTGCGACATGGATAAATGAAGCCAGATTTTATGCGGCTTAGTGACGTAATACTTCACGCAGAAGCCTTTTGCGTGATTACAGGTTTAAAGATTTTAAAATTGTTTTACTAGCTTGTCTCCAATGAACTTGTAAAGATAGTTAGCATTTGAATTTTTTGATGAATCTATCAAATAATAATTTATTCTAATATTATCGGCCGTATTCTGAAATAAGTAATATTGCGATTTCTGACAGTTATTTTATAACATTGCAATGCCGGCAATTTTGATGTTTTAAGTTTGACAGGTTTGAAATGAATGAATTCAATCAATACAGAAATAGCAATATTACTTATTTCAGAATACGGCCGTGTATCAGGTACAGTCGTTAACAAAAGAAGTTTGCACTGAGCGTCTACCGCAAATTTCATACAAATCAGATTATTTCTAAGAAACCAACTTATTTTGTTTTCCTGTCGCTTTTTGCTTTTGTTAGGGTACGTACGCACTAGGCGGCTAGGTCGCGGCGGCCACTGAGTTCTAGTTATTGTTTATATATTTTAAAAACCGCACGCACTTAACGACAAGCGGCCAGCAGCCAGTGAGAACAGGCGCGACACACGGGCGGCCAGCCGCTGTCGTCGAGATCACTCATTTACATACACAAACGTCAGTGCGACCGCATTGGCCGTGACGACCAGCACTGTGCATATGGACGCGCGATGTCTTTCCCCGACCATTTCGATACCGAAAGATTCATAACAAAAATAGAAGTCAGAAAAGGCATTTGGGATATGTCGTCCAGTGAATATTCAAATAGAGATAGTAAGCGACGACGATGGATAGATATTATAAATATTTTTGGCGGCGAAAACTTAGAAAAAAAGAAAAATCTTCCGCATAACTAAATACATAAGCACAGCTAACTCCTCAACGTCCATTTGAAAGAAACTCGTAGAATTAACTGATTATTTTCAGGGGCCAAATCCTGTAAAATTCTGGCCGCCGTGCTTAAATCGGTGCGACCTGACCGCCGTGATTAAATCGGCGCGACCTGGCCGCCTCGCTTAAATCGGTGTGACCTGGCCGCCGCGCTTAAATCGGTCCGACCTGGCCGCCTCGCTTAATTTTTTGACCTCTGATTACTATGATCAGTGTATTCTGAGGTCATAGATCTTTTTCACCTTTCTTAGTTACTGTAGATCTGCAATATCGCCAGCTAAAAATATAGTGCCATCGACGTAATAGAGGTTATTGACCATCTCTCGTTTACTTTATCGTCTTTTTGTCTTTCATCTATGACAGCTCTAATGACTAACTCCGAGAAAGAGCGAACAGGAGAGGTGAAAAAATAAATCCTTATTTGTCGACTTTTAGCCATCCCATCCCCGCACTCTTCGCAGTAAAGATTAGTTCTTCTTCTAGTGCTTCTCCGATTATGGTACGTTAGCGTATCTTGTTTGCGGCAGCTCGAAATAATGACTTTGGACTTGGCTTCTTAATGTTGCAAATATTGAGTTTCAGCGAGTGTCTTTGATTTCATTTCATAAAAAAGTACAGGAAAGCATCGTATCATTTTCATTCGAAAATTTTAATTCGGGTCATTTCTGCAATACTTTATTCATGGGGAAGAATGCACCTCGGGTTTGCTCTATGCTATATTTAATTTCCATATAAGAGTCCCGATTTTCGTTTAATCTGCATCCCAGGTAGATATTTTATCTACTCTTTTTTTCTTTTCTTTCTACTATTCCATATATGTACAAACCGCTGTCAACCATTTAGTTTTTCAATCCGGTTCGTTTCCTCTACCCTTGCACTTTAATTATTTAAAACAAAGTTTGAATTGAATGTTGGTTAGTAAAAGTTATGTTGGATTCGTAAAGAGTTTTTAATAAAATACAAAATTTCTCAATTACTTGGTTATTCACTTATTAGCTAGTGCTTGGGTATTCAGAAAAACAGATTATATATTCTCTTTTTTTTAAAGGTTCAGCCTTTTTCTGCATAAAACCTTAATATTCACAATTTGATTTAACATTTTTTTCCCGGACATGCTGGCATCAAACGTCCAGGAGCAAATGGCAGCCGTCATTAGTCAGTCTGCGCTAGTTCTCCATATAACAAAAGTGACCCTCTAAAAATCCCCTTTCATCGGTGACCCTTCCTTTCAGCCTGTCCGGTCAGAAAAGATCGCTATTCTGGGAGGGGGATTTAATCCAAATAACTGATATTAATTTACGAATTCCAAGCTTCTATGTAGTCTCTTAAATACTAGTTTTTCTATTAATTTATTGTGATGATGATTATGTACATAGAATGTATATATATATATATAGATATATATATATATTATATATATATCTATATTATATATATATATATATTATGTATATATATAACTTATTATTATTATATGTTATAATTAAGGTTTTCACGGGTGTTAGAAATGTTAGTATTAATTTCTTTGGGGGTAACCCGCGCAAAATCTGGTCCTCAGAAGAACAGAACCGACGTTTCGCCTGAATCACAACAGGCATCTTCAGGGTGTCTTGTTAATAAATTTCCATCGAGTACACAGCGTATCACAAGGAGCCAGACAAACGCCATTAAGGCCAACAAGGGCCGGGAACACCAAATATTTAATACAAAATTCCCAAAAACCATTAAGGCCAATAATGACCAAAGCACCCGAATTTAGATTTTGACTTATCAGACCTCACTTGGTAATAAGTTTCCGATACGAACGGACGTGCTCGCACTGCCCCTCGTGACGGAAATTTATTAACAAGACACCCTGGATGGTGTTGTGATTCAGTCGGTTGACGAATGGTCCTTCTGAGGACCAGATTTTGACGTGGGTTACTCCCAAAGAAATTAATACTAACATATATATATATGTGTATATGTATGTAAGTATATTATGCTTTTCTTGCACTGCAAGCGTAATCACGAACGTGAGTTGGATAAAAATATTGAGTATAATGCATTTACGACAAAGTAAAGAATTAACACAGAAGAAAAAATATGTGATGATCTTACTATCAAAATGAATATGATAAAAAAGGCTCGGGTTTGGTCATGTTGAACGAATAAATGAGAAAAGTGTGAGTCTGGACAAAAGAGTGTGGCGTCCAAGCTTCTCTGTCTCCCCCCCCCCCCACCAGGGAAACGGGGTGATTAAAAGATAGTTACTGAATTTATTTTTTATATTGAGATTCGTGGGATTCGAAACGTCGACCGAAGAGGTCAGAAAATGCGGCAGAATAACCCAGAAAAATATACACATAAATTTCTGAACAAACGTGAAAATACAGAGAACATTTAAATAATACAAATTTTCATTGAAAGATTTGGCAGATACTTCGTGGTGCAACATTATAATTTAAAATATGTTTTACTTTACTTTGTCATACAAACTCACAATATAAGTTTTTAAATTACCACTATAGTTTCTAGAGGAGTAGTCCCTCTCATCATCAGGTGTAGATAATAACTAACTTAAATACAAAATTTATCAATCTAATCGGGTAGGTCAGGGGGGCGCGCGGTGGTGAATGGTATTTTTTCCCGAACAGCTTTAGGAGTGGTGAAGTGGACTGAAATGTGATATTATTTAATAATGTGTTTCTAGAATTCAATTTTTTTAGGATTTCAACGGTTTCCAAACTATTCATTATCCATCCTCTATGAGGAACCGAGTGGATCAATTTTAATTTATGACTATCGAAAGAATGATTAGTGTTAATTATGTGATTGGCAAATTCAGAGAAATTGTTATTTTTTAAGCAGCGGCGATTTTCTTTTATGCGTGTATTTAAGTTTCTAGTGGTTTGGCCTATATATTTTTTATCACAGTCTCCGCAAGTTATTTCATATATCCCACTTTTTTCCAACATACCAATTTTTGTTTTTGAATTTAGAAGAATTTTACCAATATTATTATTTGTGTAATAAGCTGGTTTAATGTGAGTAGAGAAACAATTTGTTATTTTATTATAAATCGACCATTATATAGAATTTTTCGCCAAAGTGTATTATCAGTGGTTTTAATATTTTTGCCCAAGTATAAATATGTTTCAATAAGTTTATTATTCATTTTAGATTTTAAAATTCTATCTATTAACGCGCAATTATATCCATTGTTAATAGCAATATGTTTAATTATATTTATTTCGTTATCATAATCAATGGTACTAAGGGGTATATTAATTAAGCTATTTAACATGGAATGGAAGCTGGCCATTTTATCCGCTGCCGGATGAGAAGACGATGCAGGAATTACGGTATCGGTATGTGTGGGTTTTCGGTAAATGTTAAATTCTAACCTATTATTATTGACTTTGATAGAGGTCCAAAAAATTTAAACTATTATCTTCATTTTTTTGAGAGTGAATTTAATATTTTTGTGTTGTACATCAAGGTAAGCGAGAAAAGAATCTAGTTGTCTATCCATCACGATATTTTTTTCTGTATTAGTCTGAACGGATAAAGTTAATTTAGGAATGTAATAGTGCATACAATTTCTATCTAGTGTTTACAAAAAATGGTGTTAACTTTACGTAGACGGAATCATTGCCATCTCATTATTGGTCCAGATGGCTATACTCAAAATATTTTACTTAAAAAATCAACATTATTGATAAGCTTAAGGTAATGGAAATTGGCCACATTCCTCGAAGACAATTATCGTTTAACAATAGCACGGTTTTGTTTTTGTTTGACAAGCTGTGTGACAGAAGGGGAGGGGGGGGGGGCACAAAGGCATTGGCGAAATAAATTGAACTCAGTACATATAATATTTAAAAATCAAATTCTTATATACTGTAGCGGCAATATGATGTATGTGATATAATGTACGCGTAATAGTTGTATGGCGGGAGGTGAAATATTAACTAACAATATTTCTGACATGCGATATTTTCTGTTGAATATTAACTACCTAAAAATGCAGTATTGACAATTCCTCTCATAAACTATTATTCTGCGAATATTACTAACAATAAATATTCCTAACATCTCTGCTGGTTCACACCCAAAATTAGACAATAATATCCTAATAATCGAACTCATTTTCTAAGTAAATAACCTTAATAAATTTCGCTATACTAAATCCTTTATGTCTGACTCGAAACATAAAATAATTATATTTCTAAAAATGCTATCTCTTGCGTGACAAAAATACAAATTGCTGATGTCTATAACTATAAACTATTTCCGCCTCATAATGGAACCTAGCACCGATACCGAGGTATCAACCTGCATAACCCCACTGGAAATAATAAATGCAACTAAATCTCTATAAATACAATCTATACTACACGTAATACGTCGTTGATTTGGCACATGAATCGTCTAGTGGAAGATAGACCCAGTTGTGTTCGTAGTAACTACAAATCCTTTATAGAAGCAGTGTTGGAAACGATTGCATAATAACACGTAATATAACCATCTAACGAACCTAACAGTCTATACATTTATGTTACGATAAAATAGGTTTACCAAATAGGATTCGTCTATTAAAAATAAAACATCTCCGTTTGACTGACGACCCAGTAATATCGTTCGAACGGCGTAAAGGAAAAGATTCACATATTAAATAATAGTGAATTTGACAGTTACTAGCAGTTAAGCAATCGGCTGTCGCCGATTGCTTGCTGCTAGGCCATTGCTATTTGCTGGCTGCTTGACAACGTGGTCGACTATAGTAGCCGCTTCGCGGCTGGCAGTGGCCGCTGCGCAGCCATTGGTGTCTACAATCGGCTGTCGCCAATGGCTGATACCAATGGCGGCTATGGTTGGCGATTCTCAGCCAATGGTGGCCACTGCACGGTGTCTGCTTGCTACAAGGTCATGCTGTCGGTTATGGTAGTCGCTTCGCGATAATTAATAGCTACTGCGCAAATAGGTCTGATTGGTCTTAATGGCGGCTATCTATATATAATAATTTCGTTGTCTCTCGGTCCGCAATGTCCGTAGCTTGTTGGAATTACAACTTAAGTTAATTAGAGTGTGACACGCAACTAGCCCGTGGGCCAGGTCACGCGAAATGGTCATTGTTAATTACACCCGTGATATTTCATGGGTGTACGGGTAGTTTAGATATAATTAAGACAAATTATTTATTCAGTATTTCTAACCTATTATTAAGTCAGAGTGGAGTTTTAAAAATTATATTTTGAACATGCTTGGATGGTTTCGTCTTTGACGTGCGTGAACCTGTTCATATTAATTCCGTGGGAAAATAATACATATTTTTGCTATCTACGAAATACAACATTTGAAGTGAAACTTCTTTATGAATAATGAGACAAGGTCTCGGGGTTGGTCTGTTTGAAGGAATTCTATACAGCCCGTGATTTTATATGAAATAATAGTTTTCTTTGAATGCTAAATTTAAACATACACTCCCAGCAATTTTCCTGGGAGGGTCCAAGGCTCCGCGCCCGCCTAGACCCGGTGGTCAACTTCCTAAGTGACTAATGACCCCCCTTGTTCCTAAATAGGAACAAGGTGGGTCATTAGTCACTTACAAGTTAATAAGTTAATAAGTCTTATCTCTTCTTTTTACGAGATGCGATCCTGTGACACCTCTCTATCAGGTTATAATAAAGATGATCGTACTCTTTTGGTACGACTTTCTGATGATATGTGTAATCTTGAGGCGCCTTTCTTTTAGGCGATGTTTGAGGTATCATGTTCGTCTTTGGTACGGCTTGATGATGACATTAGCCTCCTTTGCGGGCATAGTCAGCGATGTTTCAAATTATTGAGCAATATCATTATGCCTGTTTAGAACAGCGTCCCACGATTCTGCATCTCGTAACATTTACTATGGTCAAATTTTAGAGTGTTAGTATATTATCCTAACTATTCCATATGAGTAAATGATTTTTATACTATATCTGGCTCTGCCTTTTCACAGAGGATGTAATAGAAGTTAACGTTTTCTATCAAGGTGTTACAACATTCAAGCACGGAAATCCTTCCAGAGACAAAGGAACTTTTTGTTGATTTAAGTAGTTTGCGCCGGTTGAGGTTAAGAGGTCGGTTTATTGACGAGCAACAAGGAGGGTCCTGCCTTTAAGGGTACCCTACAGGGGCTTGTGCGGGTTCCACGCCCAAGTGCCGGCAATCATCGACCCCACCCATCCGGCTAGACTAACACAAACCAGATATACCCAATCTTTAGTTAGATCTCTCCATATGTCCTTTACTCGTCGTTCCGAAGCTACCTTTTAAGCCGAATATCACGAGGTACTCAAATCGTTAAGAGTTCACTGAAAATTGGGTGTAATGATTGCCCAATAGATAACACATCAATAATTATTATAATACTACTAAGCACCTGAACGCGTAGAACTCCGTGTAATTAATTGTTAGTACAGATAGTATGAAAATTCCCATGTATCAAAATATATTCTTTCGGAAGACACTCTCGTTCAATTTGAACCAATATCACACAAGCAATCTTGATATTATTTACATACATTACTCTGGTCTCAAATCCTCCCAAAATAAATACATTTCGGTAGTGAAATAATTAACCGTAAAATATAATAGGAAAATTATAAAATATAATAACCGTAAAATATAATGGCGGTATATTCCTCTCTGGTGGGTCCTCCACACTTCGAGGCTACAAGACTCGACCCCTCTCAGGCTGTAGTAGATCGGACAGCACTTTTTCCCGCAAATGACGTTCTGGAACTGAGGGCGTTCTTTTTTGGTTTGGACAGCAATCCATTCGCAAATGCTGTTCTCCGACTGAGGGCCGAGCATAGCGCATCCGCTCCTCTTACAGTCGAGATTGCGACATCATCCCGTAATCCACGTAGCGTAACACGTCATCGTCATGCGGTCCGATTCTGTCATTAAGATGTTCGTGATTGGCTCGACCCGCCGCCAGGCAACGCCTGTGATAGAAAAAAGAAGTGTTAAAAGAGAAGTAAAGCACCCATTACACGTGAGACTTACTGTTCCGATTTAGAAATGATAAAGGCTTGTTCGCACCTACTTACCAGGTCGAGTCTATTAGGACTATAATAAACAATATTAATTTAACACAGAATTATATCCATGGTATACTAAATATCTAAGGAATAATATTTGTATAGCTGAATATTAAATATTTGTCAGCCTCTTGCAATGCGTAAAATTCCGAGAAGAAATATATCATGTTTTTACTTTTAAACGATTAAAATAGGAATATATTTTGGATGTCCGTACTTGGTTTTTTCAATGTTATTATTTTAAGATTTTCTGAATTTATTCAATCTATATCTATTTTGATCATCACAGCTATACGGCTGGTGTTCGTACGTCAAAACTACACGACAGAAAGCGATAGCTAGGTTGGGCAGCATTTTTGGGAACTAAAACATACTCTAAGACAGAATTCCACAATTGCTCGAAATAAAAGTCTTCACTCAGTGTTTTTTCTGTCCTGAGAACAGGCCTCTTTCAAGTTTAAGGTATGTAGCTCAGCAAGCCAAGAAGTGGATTATGCTTGGAGTGTCTTTGCGAGACAGAATGAAAAATTAAAACATTCGTGGTTGCACGAAAAAAGACCGTAGATCCCTGAATAACAGAGCTGAAATGACAATGGATTGGGAACGTAAACAGAAGGTGTGGCAACCGTTGGGGTAAATAAAAACTAGAATACAATAATATAATAAAAAAAGTATATAATAAAAATACTAGATATTAGATGCTGAATATAGGTTGTCCTGATAACGTAAGAATAAATCCAGTAGGCACTGTAGGCAGCCAGATATGTAGGACAGACGATACGATAAGACGACTGAAGAATGCCAGTCATTAAGAGATGCCTTTATCGTTTTCTGAAGAAGAAGATTTAAATCAATATGAATATCAACTTTTTTACTTTTATAATTAATAAAAATTTACTTTGTTTTTACTACTTATATATTGAAAATATCAACATGTTTCAGGGCCAATGGTCCTATCGTCAGGATTCAATATTTACTAACTAATTATAAATCAAAAATCGAAATTCAGACAATAAAACAAACTAAGTTTTTATTAATTATATTAATAATGTCACTACAAAATCATTTTGCTTTTTTGAAGAAGTTTTTTATATTAACATATTTACATATTTCTATTAACATATTCCTATTTCAAAATAATATAAAAACCGAACCGAACGAAATATCTTGCTGGATGTTTGTCTCCATACAGTTGCACACATTTTATAAACTAATCATCAAACGATTTAAAACATCTTAAAAATTAACTCTTATATCAACTAATTTATTTATTTCAGTATACGGCACAGAATTACATTTTACATAATAATATATACAAGAAATTCAAAGAGTAGAACAGAAAAAAATTACAAAATTGACATAGTATAGATAGTTGTTTAAAGTTATAACAGTAATTTAGAAAAAGGAGTTATGAAGTATATAAGATAAAACATAAATACTAAAGGAACAGAAACAAAATATAAAAATATTGATAGAAGAACAGATACAAGCTATTAGGTGTCTAAGTCAAAAACAATTTATTATAACAATGACACGTAAAGCGTATTCCACTTTTTTCTCCTCATTTTTCTACTCATCTCCTCGAAATCGGGAGTGAGCGTATTTAGTGATTTATTTTTCAACTTGGAAACAACGTATTCCGATGTCTTCGGTCCATATTTTTTGGTAATTTTAGGAATTGTTAAACTCAAATTAGCTACACTTCTTGTATTTATTCCGTGTAAAACTATTCCATTCAAAGCTTCGTTATTATATTTTTCTTTTATTAACAAAAACAGTAACACTCCGTGCACCGGAAAATCGTTTACGGAAGAACAGAACAATTTTAGATCATGCCTCAAAAGCTTGCTGGCTTACAATTTTTTTTAACTATAGCTGTTTGAAGATTTTAGTTTTGCATATTTGAGTCACAGGAGTGACCCCAAGATCTGATGCCATATCTCAATAAAGACTCGACCAAAGAAAAATAAATTATCCGTAATGTAGGCTTTGGAATTACTTTGGAAGACCTGATATTATCTCAAATCTTATTTACTTGCAAGTAACATTTAAAGTGTTTACCAATAATAAAATACGGTATTTATGGGACTTCACGAAGGCTGAGAATGACATCGAAAGGAGAGTGACTGCGGAAAACAAAGTTAATGGTGCTCTAACTGCAATTATGGCCAATAAGAATCTGTCAAAGGAAGCAAGACTAGCGGTACATAATGGCGTTCTAGTGCCAACCCTGATGTACGGAAGTGAAGCCTGGAATTGGCAAAAGAGGAATGAAAGTAGACTGAATGCGGTAGAAATGCGGTCACTAAGACGCTTGTGAGGAAAATCTTTGGTCGATAGAGTGAGGAATGAACAAATTAGACATGAATGCAATGCAGCCAGCATTGAGAAACGGCGTGATGGTTAGTTAGTTAGTTTAAGTATGTCCTTTTGTACATTCACAATGATTATATTATTATTGTGTATGTAATCAAAGTTATGCGTGATTGATTATATTTGGTATGATTTTATAATAATCACGAGGTGATCTTATGTGTAAATATTTAGTTTTTGGTGTTAATTATGAGTCATATATATGTACGACACGAATTATAATTTTGTACAAAATTAATTTCTAAAGCCTACTTTAACTCATAGATGAAAATATTAAAAAATATAATAAACACTGGAAAAATACATTAAGTACAAATTACCCAAAAGTTAAATTCAGATTTGTTGTTAATCTCCCCCTGCACCCTCAGAAATATTTCGTTGTCGTTGAATAATAGAAGTTACCCCCACACTTACCCGAATGATCCGTAATATTTTTCTGTGTGTAAATGTATTCCATCGCATGAATTTAAGTACCTTTATGTCCGAGGGGGAGGACGCCGTTTGAAAACACTGCGTGCCGTAATTATATGAAATGTATCTCGTCTGGATGAATCATCATGCCGGGTAATAAAGCCTGAATACAAATAAAAAATTAAGCGCGCGTAATTTTAACATCCAAGTATTTCTTGTGATATTAAAATAAAAATAAAATTACGTTACGTGATTTTTACCCGAATTAAAAATACACACGTCAAAATTTGTGGGTTTTAACCATATCATCGTTTTCATGTTTATTTTTTTTTACAGGTATCTTATTTTAAATATGTAAATATATTTTATTTTAGCTAGCACAATATGTATTACAAGGTTTCGCTAAATGGTCACTATCGTATTAAAAACACTTTTTTATCATTTGATGTATCAAATTACCGGTGTATTAATAAATTACCCTTTTTGCTACTCTTTCATTAAGTATGCGATATTAGTTCGGAAAGGATTCGGCGTAATCATTTTTGGATTTGGCTAAAATATCTCAAAAGACAATTGTTTGGGTAATTAAAGGCCGCCCTTTTAGGCATTCACCGGATCTAATTACTTTTTATGAATACTTGTCGAATACTACAACACGAATAAATACACTACATATTTCAATATAGGGCAACGAGTAAGAAAACATCAAACCATTACCGACAGCAACAGCGAAATTCTTTCAAGCCTTTTATATATTCTTAGCCCTCAAACTATACAATATACTTAACCCTGATTGGAAATCTTTCACTAATACAAAAATAGTTCTAAAATGCAACATATGATTCTGATAGGCGGAGATCAGTCATTGCAATGTTGTCCAATATTACTTATTTAATTAAACTTAAAAACTAAGCCATTTACTACGTGTGATTCTCTCTGAAAGAAATTCTATTCACAGACTGGCTCAGCAGGATCACATGAACCCCAGAGGGTCCTTTTACTGGCGTAATGCGTTATACCATATCTTTCTAGTTTTGATTTTACAATTCTCTGGGATAGGTCCATTAGATAAAAGAAATTTCAGTTGACAATTTCATATATTACAGAAAACATTCACAATATCACAAAAGTTGTGGTTGAATTATTCCATACAACAGCAAGTGTGGCGTCTGGATGCAAAACCGCCACTATCCATACAAAACCATTTTTCATGTTTTGATTGATTAATGATCTCTATCCTATTCTGCACATTCTACTAGTTTCCAATATAAGAAAATATGCTTCCATGCCCTTCAAAATCGTCCTTAAATATAACGGTGAGTAGCAAAACCGCCACGTTGCCGCAAAGTGGGATGCAGAACCGACACTATTCACTCGGACCAATCAGAATGGAGCCCCGCTACGAGATTTAATATGGAGAAAAAACGTCGTCTGTCGCAGAAAACGCGTGTTTTGATTACCTTAAATATTTACATAAAAACTAGAAGTAGACATCTTTTATTACCAAAAGACAGTGTACTAAAGCGTGAAGTAAACAAGGATGGATATAAATGTAACTTTCAAAAGCGAAATAGGAAAGAATTATCACATTAAAAAGTCCGCTTTGTGCACATTTTTGAATATTTTTGTTGACACTTTAAAGACCGTGCGATTGGATTTACTATAAATTTATTTTATTATAGGTAAAATAAAGTTAACTTACAAAAATAAGTATTTATTGTATCTAACATAACATACACCATCAGCATAAAATCTTCATCATCATCATTATCATTATCGCCTTCAGTTTCAGTTTCTGTAAATATTTCATCATTTTATTTGATTTGTATTGAAGTGAATAAATTTAAATAATTTTTAAATTTATTCACCGATTGCTTGCTGCTAGGCCCTGCAAACGGTTATACTGGCGACCGCGAGGCCGCAAGTGGCTGCTGCGCGGCCATTGGCATCTGCAATTGGCTATCGTCTGTACTAGCCGTTGCGCGGCAAATGTTACCTAATATTATCAAGGTGTCTCGTAGCTAGAAGTACGAGACTTTGCACTCTGGGTGAAATAAGATAATCTAATAAGATCTAAACAGATTTATGATATGAAAAGGATGAAATTTTTATATAAACGTTTTTGTAATTTTTTGGGACTAAATTAGTGAAAAAGTTGAACTACCGTTACAGTAACTTATACCAATTATGAACAATTCATTCGCTTTAATACAAGTCGAATAAAATGATAAAAACCTTGCAAAAATTGAAAATAGAAATTTTCACAAGGTTTTTTTTATTTTATTTCATTTGTATTGCAGTGCATGAATTTTTTATAAACGATATTAAATGCCTGTCTTGATAATGAGTCGAAATTTTTCAAGCAATCATGAGCTAACAATAATAGTTTGCATTTTTTTAAAAATATTTTCGACTTATTTTCTACAAAAAGTTGAACTATATTTACAGTTACTTATATTAATTACGAAAAATTAATTTTTTTCAGTACAAGTTAAATAAGATTATAAAAATCTTGCAAAAGTTCCAATTTTATTTTTTCCAATTAGAATTGCAGAGTATTTATTATTTTGTTTAACTTGTGTAAAAGGAATAATTTGTTTATATTTGATATAAGTTACTGTAGTAAAAGTACAACGTTTTAAAAAAATAAGTCCGAAATATTGAAAAAAAAATGCACATTTTAATGTCACATATTTCCTTATCTATTGATATTAGGTCACGGTTGCTTGAAAATTTTCGAATCATAATTAAAGTAGAAATCTACCTATCAGGTATTGTGGACTAGCTCTGTTACATAGTGTATATAAGATGTACACCTCGTAAAAAATTATATTTTCGATTTTTGTATCAATTTTTCATAATCAATTTAAGTTCCTGTAATGATAGTTTAACTTTTTGCCTAAACTAAGTCGGAAATATTGAAAAAAAATGCAAACTTTGATATTGCATATCTCCATAACTTTTGATATTAGGTCATGGTTGCTTGAGCATTTTCGACTCTTTATTAAGACAGAAACCCACTTGTAAAATTTTTACTACTTACTATAAGACAGCCTATATAGGCATATAGGTATGATCATATATTTTATTTTTTTATTTCCATACTCTTATTTAATTCTTAAGATTATTGTTTTTAGTTTTTTAAATAATTAAAACTATGTGCCTAAGTTATTAAATTTTTGTACTCGAAGATCAATTTTTAATCATTAAAATATTTTTATAAACTCCGTTAATCGCCGATGAAATAATTGCCTATTTAAAAATATATTATATCATTGTTAATTTGGTGTCGTAGTAAAGGTCTCAAAAAGTGATACGGAATTATTGTTAAATCTAAAAATATTTTTGTTTCCATGATTGTTGGTTCATTATTTACATATTTTCTAAAATATATTTAATACATATTCCTTACTCAAAACATGCACTAAATTTTAATTCTTAAAATATTATTGCATCTATTGTTAATCACAAATAAAATATTTATAAAATAATATATTTCATTGTTTAATTTTCAATCGCAGTATTGTTCGCAATGAGTTAAGTCGGCAAGTCGCCACGTGATCGTCCGCGAGCGCGCCTCTCGCGATCGTTCGGTAGCAAAATCGACTCTATCGACAAAATGGACCGGCGGTGGGTAGCAAAACCGCCACTTTGCAATCAATATATCTTTATATTGCGGAAACAACAAAGAAAATCTTTAAAATTGGTATGCAGATTTTAACACATCCTTAATATGTATCAAGTAAAATAATAAAAAACAGGAAAATGTGTAAGGGAAATACTTAAAACGTTTTTTTTGATTCCTGAACATTTCATATATATGCAACGTGGCGGTTTTGCAGCCAGACGCCACAAGTATTGACTGTCAATTGGAAAATATAATGAATCAATAAGAGAGTACAAATTACAAGTTAAATAAAAGCAGCTAAATCAATGGAATTAATAAAGTACTGATATTCTTCTGAATTGGCTATTCAATTAAAAAAAGTTGTGGAATCTAAACATAATAAAAATTATTACAATTTCAGTTAAAATCATTATTCCCATATTGGGTTTCATAGTAGGCAGAATTTAAACTGAAAAATAAGAAAAAAGGATGTAATCATTATTCCCATATTGGGTTTTATAGTCGGTAGAATTTACACTGTTAAACATTGAGAAAAAGAGCCATAATTTACCTTCTGAAGTACCTTGTCTTCCGCTATTGGCATGTCGAAATTGTTATTTTGAGGTTATCTGTAGGCAACTATAGCGTGCACAGACACGTCAGAAGTTAAATTTATATAAAATATAGCGGTGCATGTGGACAAGATAGAATGTATAAGAACAATGAGGCACGATTTAGTATGCAGGCACATATTTCTTAAAGTTCAAAGCCATTTTAAGACATTATATTTATATTATTTATTTATAATTTACACCTAAACAGCACGAAAAACTGGCTACACACATAAGTTTGGCAAAGAACAAACAAACAAACTGACGCGACACTTAATGCAACTCTCATAAAAATTAATAACTTGTAATCTAATTACTAAAAGATATTTATGTTACTTGAATATAATATCGCTATGTTTGTTCACCTCTCACGTAAAATATTGTGAAAACAATAAGTTTAAAAAAGTAATAATGACTGCCTTCAAGCGTGGGTCACTAAGAGAAAACATCGGCATTTCTCTGGTCTCGATAATGATTTATACGTCTTGGAAGTAACGGAAAGCTAAATAATTACTGCCTCAGATAAATATTAAAAACCTTCCAGGCGTTAAACAGAAGCGGACAAGTGGAGAAAAATATAAACGGGCAAAGCCTAATAACTCAGCGGGCTTTAATGGTTGCGTGATGAATTAACCGGGGGATGAAAACATCGCAGAAGTTGCTTAAATATTTAAAGCGTTTTAAAAGCTTATCAAATCCTACAATCAATTTTTTGTTTGGGCCTTCTCGCAGCCCTTGAGGATAATTCATTTACTTAATTACTATATTTTTCATCAACCTGTGATTTATTCTGTGTTTTTAAATGTTACTTATTTTAGTCAAATGGTAAATTAAAGTAAAACAAATTAAATTAAAATCCCTCAGCGTGGCGAAATAATAATTGCCATTAAAATGAATTACGGAAGATTCTGTGAAGTTCGATTTACATTCATCAGTTTATTAAAATTGAGCGGAGAAAAATAATAATTCATATTTTATATTTCAATTATTCCGGAGCGCGTAATAATTGGACAATTTTAGGTTTTATACTAAGATATTAGTATACAAAGTAAAGAGTAACATAAAATTAATAAGGCATGTGGTGTATAAAACAATTAACAAACAATAATTTTTATGAAAAATATTATATATAATTTTGGTCTGAATTTGAATAATTTAGAATCGTTAGAAATTAGTAA